>JANHGN010010440.1:206949-260497 GCA_024605025.1 Megaceryle maxima | reverse complement strand
TTTTTCCTGTCTGGAGATTTTTTAAATCTTTTTGCCTGTTCTGTACATATTTAGATGTCTGCGGTGATATTTAGAGGTTTGTTGCTTTGGTCACTTAGTGAACAACAATTTGTGGGTTTTGTTTTGTGTTTTTAAACAAGGTTTTCCAAGCACTCTGTTCAGCTCCCTCAGGAGAAGCTGTTCTATGAAACAAACTACAATCTTCTCATTACCATAATCACAAAATTAATAGCTTGTTTGATGTTTTAAGTATCCCCACAGTTTTCCACAGCTGAGAATATATTAAACCCAAGAGATAACTGTGGTGTGTATGTGAGGAAGTCTTCAATACATACTAGTTACAAAAATTTTAAAGACACAAGGCTACTCGTAAGTGGTAATCTCTTCAACAATACTACAAACAAAGCTCCGCAATATGAAAAAAAAATCCTCAGATGTGTTTGGGTTGCATTTTGCATCCCTCTGTGGGGGATACTTAATTTGTAGCTCCAGAAGTGAATTGTGCATTGGCCTGTATGATCTATTATGAAGGTTGTGATTGAGCCTCCCACCCCCAAAGCTTGTGATAGCAGGAGCAGTGATTGTTTCTTGATGTTGTTATGAGTTGGAGTTTCACTGGTTGCATGCCAGCAGTGGGCTGTGTGCTGGGGAAGAGCTAAAGGGTGATACACTTTCACGTGGAGAAGTTAAAAGTGTGAAGAGAGAGATCAGACAGAAAAAGGAACCTGATCTTTGCTGAAGGCATGTGCAGATGAGAATTTTTCTTCCCAAATTAACTGATTGCCAGATCATTTAAGTTAATTCAGACACTCCTACAAGATTTATTCTAGGTCTGAGGGAGGTCTATGTTACCCTGTAGGAAGGGTAGCTTTATCTCATTTTACTCTGAGAATCCTCTTTTAAAATTAATATAGAAGGAAAATCTTCAGTTAGAGGATACACTACAAAGTATTTCTGGGATATCCTTTCCCCTGGTAGCTGTTTTGCAGGGGATATTTTACTTACAGTACAATTTCATACTACACCCTGTCAGTGTAATCACATTCTCCTAAAAAGAGTAATCCTGCCCGGTTTCCTTTCTTCCCACCCTGTGTCTGACGTTGAGGTGCTTGTGGCTCCAGGATGGGCAAGCTCAGATCACAGTTCAGACAAACAGGGGATTGTTTTTCATTTGATCAGCAAGGCAAAGTCTCTCACTTTGCAGTTCTCTAGATATTCTGTAGAAGGACGACAAGAGCACGTCGCCTCTGGGGGGTGGGAGAGGTGGAAGCCTGTGGTCAGAGAGGATTTGGCCTGATGTATGGTGTTGGCTTCAGAGGTTCAACTCCATGTCTGTGTCTCAGCAAGGAGCTGAGAGCAGTGATTTGTGAGGACCCTGTAAAAGCAAGCCCCCTTCTCATGCTGGGGAAAAAAATCCCGTGAAAACTCACTGGGGAGAAGAAAGAGAAAGACAAAGAATGGTGAGTGCAGACCCAAACTCGGGAGGTTCTTGTCCTTGGCCTAAAATGCAGAACAACTAAGGTCCTTTGCATAGCCTCTGGGTGGAGGGTGAGTCAGTGGGACCCAGGCAAAAAGGCAGAAAAGCCTATGATAGAAATTTGTGATTTTGAGATGATGAAACCCTCCTAAAAACACTGACTTCTGGGAAGATAAGATTGCTCAGCAAATTATAGCCCAAAGGAAATTTCATAGAAGAAGCACCGTGGGCAAAGCAGCAGAAAAGTCCAAAGGCAGATGGTACTTACTGCTTTATAGTGAAGCCAAACAGGAAAGTGGGGGGAAAACTGTGAAGGAATATGTAGTTTTATCTCAAGTCTTTAATCCAAATTGCTTTTTAAATTTTTTTTTCCTATATACCTCCTTTGGTTTTATTTGAAACTTGAATATTTTTCCCCATCTCAACATTATTCTATTATCTATTTTCTTAGTAGAAAAGAGGGAACCACAGGATTGTTTTTCCTAGTTTAGGTCAAGTAGGCTAATTGTATCACTGGGATTATTGTAGTAATTTTTTCAAACTTAATCTAGGATTTTTTTTCCCCTGGACATGTATATATGACAAACATAAGTTATTGTTTTTTACATTATTAAGAATTTCCTGCTAATGTATCCCACCTACACATATTAACATTCTGTTAATTAATTGAACCAATAGGTTATTTTATAGATTTTGTAAAGATTATAATTAAGCATAATACAACTCACTGGAAAGCTTGGCAGCTTTTCTTTCCTTGCTGTCGTTAAACAGGCAGTGAATTACAAAGCCCAAACTACACCTCAGCCTTTCACTTCAACAATAAAAAAATGCTGAGTGAAATTATCCATGTAAATTTAGAACCTCATATCTTAAGACATACAAACATTCTCTGCTGTCTAAACTTTCTTCAATATTTTGGTTAACATTTGACAAGTACTTTTATCTTTCCTGGGAAAGTCTATTTATATCAATGTTTTGATATTTTAAGGAATATCAAAATACCTTTGTGTAGACTTCTACTGCACATTCAAAGATATAGTATGAGGAATATTTTTGTCTTTTTGAAAATGTTGATGAAATTCTGTAAAATTTCTGTTGAAATACTATGTTTTTATTGAAAGTCTTGCTCTATTCCCTTCTCAAAACCAAGCCATACCAAAACAAAGCAAACTAGAAGAATAACTTTATTTTACAGTTTTATGTTTAAAGAAATCATCGTTTATTAAGGAAATCAGATGCTGAAATTAATTCTTTTAAAACACAGTTTTGCACTCAAGAGTATTTTCAAGGTAATTGTGTGACTTTGAAGAAGTGTAGCTTCATTACAGTAAAAACTCTTCTAGGCTGAATGAAATTCCATCGCATCTAAAAATGGCCACATTTTTTCCTCTGTTGCAGGTAACAGCATCAATAACGATCTGGTGATAGGAATTTTTGTTTGGTGAGTAGCCATTAGTCACTTCAGAAATACCATTGGATTAATCAGATAAAATCCACACTTGCAGTTCTTCACTTGTGTGAAAATAAGCAGTAAGAGGTCATAACCTCTTGCTTTAACTCGGTCAACTGAATGTAGCCAAAGCAAGAGAGACAAAGAAATTCACATCATCATCTGTTATTTTCAGTGGCTTGTGTAAAATGACTTCAGTGGAGTTGTTGAGACATCATGGAATTGGTAAACTTTAATCAACTTAAAAGTAAATTAAAAGAAGGTTTTCCTCCTACTGACATAAATAATAGGCATAAAAATGTCATTGACATAACCCTAGGATAGCTTGCCAGTAATATTGATGTAGAATTCTGTATTTACAGAGGTGTAATCTGTAGACATTTATTGAAGACTAGGAAAATTTTGAACTACTGACATGGATCATGCCAGAATTCCCAAACTGCAACAAAATAATGATGCTCGTTGGAGATACCTGAATGTGGCCATAAGCAATGTTAAGATAGTGTCAGAGCTATCAACTTTTGCATTTTACTTTATTTCTCAGAGGAATAGCAGCAACAAACATTAAAGAAGGTACTGGAGTTGCCCCAGTGACAGATTTGCCACACAGACCGCCCTAACTAAATGAGTTGTCACTTACTAGCCCAATTTATGTCTCAGTTTTAGGAAGACAGGCATAAGAAAGTGCATTCACTCCCCTTTCTGAGTTTAAATCATGGGCATAAATTTTCAAGAGCTGTTAAAAAATGTATTGTTTTCATGCTGCACACTTTCTATTACTGTAATTTGTAATCAGTAAGAAATTAAAAAAAATATCTCTTCTACTCAGGGTGATGCAAAGCTGTCCCTTGCAATTCCAGGAGATATGATTACTTTATTTGTTTACAGATGTACAACCTGTTAATTAAGATTTATCTTATCTTCATTTTAATAGCAGCTGTGGTTCTACAGTCTGTGTTTATGATTAGGTGTGAATGTTCAGCAATCCTAAAATCCGAGAACAATTGGAATGGATGTAGTTGGGCTGGGCTGCTGATTTGAAATATCTTGAAAATGAGTTGGAATATAACCTTCAAAAGCTTTTCCTTGGCATAGGCTTGTGCAGTGTTTTAAAGAGAGCGTTAAAATCTATCTAATTAGAGGGAGAGATCATATTATCTAGAAAAAGATTTCCTGCCAAGTTAGAACTTTTAAAATGTTCTTTTTAGGAAAAATGCTCATTTTGATTATGTTTTATGCTCTAACTAGAGAATATTAATATATATATATTTATTTTAAAATGGACAACACAGCTAAATTTAAAAGTGAAACTTCATATTTCAGGCTGCAATATATTTAGTATCCAGAAATCCAAAATAAGACCTTGGAGAGATGGGCTTGAAAAGTCTCCTTCCTTTTTGTAAGGTTTGTCTTGTGCTCTTAATTATGGAGAAATGATCTGTGTTGTGGTTTAACCCAAACTGGCAACTACATACCATGCAGCTGCTCACTTGCTCCTCCCCTGCACCCCATGGGATGAGAAGGAGAATCAAGGAAAAAAAAAAAAAAAAAAAAAGGTAAAACTTGTGGATTGAGATAAGAACAGTTTAATAATTTCAGTAAAATAGACTATAATAAAAACACTTGTAGTGAAAAGGGAGATAACAAATAGAGTAAAATAAAACCCAAGAAAAGAAGAGTGATTGCCCACCATCCACTGACTGATGCCCAGCCAGTCCCTGAGCAGTGAGGCCAGCCTTTGCCTCAGCTTATATAGTGGGCATGACATACTATGGTGCAGAATGCTTCTTTGGCCAGTTTGGGTCGTCTGTCTCCTCCCAACTTCTTGTGCCCCTCCAGCCTCTGCTGGCAGAGCAGTATGAGAAGCTGAAAAATTCCTGACTTAGTATAAACACTACTTAGCAAGAACTAAAACACCAGTGTGTTACAACATTATTATACTAAATCCAGAACATGTCACTGTACCAGCCACTAGGAAGTAAATTAACTCTATCCCGGCTGAAACCTGGACAATTGTTAATCATACAATGTAATAGTACATTGGAGAATAATTCCCTATTGCCATCTCTCACTGTAAAGAGTTTAAGACCCTTTTGCCTCTTTAGAGACCTATTTTCTAGGTATTTTCCCCAATCATGAAGATAACTAGAGGGGATGTCTGTGTATGATATGTTCCCTTGCAATATCAGATTGTCCTGTTTGCAGCACATTTTGGACAGTACCAGTTGGTCATTCAAATTAAAAGAGCAAAGATCCTGCAAACAGGTCAGCACACTCTTTGAGAACATATGGAAATGTCCTACCATGTTAGATGAAATTGGATTAGGGTGATTCTGGGATTCTGTTTGCTTTCAGGTGACTTGTCCTTTACATGAAAGGTGGGTGTTGCTCCCCTCCTCCTGGTTATACAGTCTGATTCCTCCCTCTCACTGACTTTGGTCCTTGACTCTCCTTCCCATGAGCTCTTCCAGCTCACTAAGCCTGCAGAAACTACTGTCTGATCCTTCCATCCCAGCCTACAGTGTAGTCTGTGCTTGGTTAGTGATGAGAATTGACAAAAAGGAGTGGCTCAGAGGACATCAAAGCCAGCCCAAAATAAGAGTAAAGGGGAGGGCAAGTGGCAATAGGGAGGAGAGGGAAGATGAGGAGAACCACAGTGTCAATACCAAAGTATTGACTTTGAGCTGTTAGATTGGCTCACCCCATCTCTTGGGACTGCACTCTAAAACCTGCTCCTTTGAAGAGTTGCCCTCAAGTCTTTTCCATGCTCTTTTTCAGTGCTGATATTAGAGTATGGAAAATTTCTTCTGTATGGTCCTTGGCAGTGTCATAAACCCATATACTAACACCAGCAGAAAAAGCCATCAGGAAATGTCATGCATAGTTTCGGTGGTAAAGCACTAAAATGCCAGAGGATAAAATTGAGATTTTACAAGAATTGAAGAGAACAGTGGAGTTAAAACATATTTGTCAGTCTCTAGGCATGTCACATTGTATTTTAAAACCAGAGAAATCATCTGACAGCAGCTAGGACTTTTAGCAGCTCATATCTTAAATGCACTGGAGAAAACTTGGAGGAGGGGGGTATTGTTACATTATGTTAAGGGCAAGCTGTCACTAATGAACTCCTTTGAATCCTCCTGGGCACCTGAGGAGGTAACACCCTTACAGGAGAGGTGGAAAAGTGGAGTGAGTGTTGACATGTTGGTTGCTGAAATTCACAACTTGTTCTGTCTTTGTATTTGATTACACTGAAATAGTAGGTTTCAAACCGTGGTGTCAGCTGAGTGGATGCCTGTGTAGTTCCATGTCTTTGTTGGAGAAGGTATTTGCTGCTGGCAGGAAAGGTGGGCAGCCAAGGGGCTTGTCTCCACCTCTGGTGAGGCAGGATTTGTCAGAACTTTTCTGCTTAAGCCCTAAACAAAGGAAGACCCCCTGAAAAACATCCAATCATTGTTATGTAGTTTTCAAAGATTTATTTACAATTTTTGATGGAAAAAAACATAGGGAGAAGGCCAAGATAACTCACAGAAAAACTCTAAACAGCTTTTTATTCAGTAAGCTTTAAAGTCATTAATTCAAGGTGCTTACTCAATATTTTTCCATGAGCGTGTACTTTCTGAACAGAATATGTAGAAGCTGCTTTAGACAAGAAGGTTGCAGTGGTGGGGCATGGTAGTGTAAGAGGTCATCCTTCAAGCAAAGATGGTTTTAAAGGAAGCTATTTACATTTTTCACAGTTGTCTGTGAATCAGCATTTGGTTATTTACTGCATCTCAGCTGAGCATTAGTGACTTACGTAACTGCATTGACTGACTGACTATATGTTTAGATGTAACTGATTTTAAGATTAAAAGGAATTAAATGTTAAGTAAATATGCAGAACTATCTTGTCTGGACACTTGAAAATTAATTTACCCTCTATTTGCATTTGAAGTAAATTTTAGGCCATCAATATGAAGTGAAACCAGTTCAACTAAAAATGTAAAAAATAATATCTTTAGTTAAATCAGTGCAGGTTCAGGTTTAAACCAGGTCTTAGGTGAAAGGCAGAGCCGCAATTTACTGTACTCACAGAAAAAAACTTATTATGGTGATTGTTTTATTATTCCTCTTTAGCACAAACCTACTCTTACAAAGATAAATGCAACAAATAGCCCTTTCTCCCATATAGGTCCCTCAATACAAAAAAAGAAGTAAGCAGATTCAGTGTTTCACTGGCAGTAAGTCAAACGTTGCTTAAGATGTAAGTCAGTGCCATTTGACACAACTGATAGTTTCCACTTGAGTAAAATTCATAAATGTTACCAGCATAAGATATGAACAGATTTTTAATCTCTGGAGTCATTGGCAGGGCAGTCTGGAGAAAACTAGAGTTATTTTGATAGACTTGTATTTGGCTGATGAATAAGAAGGACCTTTTTGAATTCCCTGCCTGAGAGCTAGCCTGGTATTTATCCATCTATCATTGTCTGTTTTTCCTGTGCATTCCTGCTTTATTCAATTGTGAGTTGCTCTCTTTATTATTATTATTATTATTATTTTTTTAAATGGCTTGTGTGTATTTATGAGTAGCCACACTTGATACTGTATTTCTCTTTCTGAGATGGAGATTGTAATTGGTTATTGATGGCCTGTTTGTATGCTAATGTTGCTCAATAAAAAAAGCTAAAACATAATTAACACTACTGCTTCGCCAAAAAAGAAAGGGAAAAAGGGAAGGTTGGAAAGGTCAATGGATTTCATATAATAAATTACTAAATAATGGAAGACATAGGATCCTACATCCTAGAATGTAATGCTTTCACTATTTATTAGCTATAATTTATTACAAATGCTGACTATACTTCCTTCTCAGTAACTATTTTCTATATACAATGTATTTAGACATTATGACCCTGTAGTTGGTGGTATAATGTACTGCAACCTGCCAAATTTCAGATGTAGTGGCTTTCAAGAGAACACCATCTCTTGTTTATTCTCCTATATTTTATTAACCCACAATTCAATAAAACTGCAGGTAAAGCTACTCAGCTCTTGATGTGGAGGCACAAGTCAGAAAACTGAGCGTCAGATCTTGCAAACACTTATTCACTGAGTGATAAGCTGCAGCCCCAAAGGCAACACATGCAACACATTTACTTATGGATCCAGTAAGTGTTGGTAGAAAAGAATCCTTGCATACTTAGAAAGCAAGAAAAATTTTAAGCCCAAACCCATGTTCACGCGAGACATATAGTTGGCTCTGGTGGATTTTTTGGTTGTGCCATTAAGACACAGCATGAGAGAGAAATACTTGGATGTATGGGCAAGTATGCAGCTGAAGCTGGTTAAACAGGTGACCATGCCCTGTTTTTATGCTGCCTTGGCTGTGAGACAAAGTAAATTGATCTGCCTTACCTGAGGTGAATTAATGTGTATAGACTCATGACTGGGGTTGTGTGGACCAAGTGTGATGTAAAGATGGTTACATCTGTTTGGGCAGGAGGGCAGTTACAGTTAATTTGCTAAAGAGCCACATATGATTGCATTCAGTTTTATGATTCAACCTTCAGATGCTGTTCAGGTTTTAATGTTAAAATGACACCGAACTTCTAGTTGGAAAAGACAAAAAAGAACAAATTATGACCAGAATGGTTATATATAACTTTTAAACCAAATGTCATGTAATGAAGGTGAGAGTGCCATAACACCACCATCTGTGGCTTCCTATTAACATAAAACACATTTTCAGGATTAACACTTATAAGTTATTTAATCTTAAAACTACTTCTTTAAAAGAATTTCTTTGTTTTGTTTCATTTGCAGATGACAGAGCATAAAAAAACATGGCCTCCCTGACTGTGTAACTTTGCCTCTTTGGGCATATTACAAATTACAGGTTTTACACCTACTGTTCTTCATGTTGCAGTTGTTGCATATTCATGGACTAGTTGTGCAGTTTAAAGCCAAAAGACTGTTCCAGAAGAAAATATTTTCTTCCCTAATAAAATAAAGGATAATAGTAAAAATATCAGAATATTTGTTCATATATTCAAAACCTAGCAAATTCAAACTCAAAAAATCGGCAAAGTTAAAGATTCTTTTAAATCTGTTTTCCCTTTTTGCTAGACCTCAGTGACAAAAATAATATTTTGCTATGCTTCATAGTCATTTCTGGGTGGTAACTACACGTGGAAATTTAATCTATATGCTACACTCTCTGCTAATGTTGATCACAATATTTCTTTTGTAGTTAATGGATCTGTTTAGTAATCACAGGTGAGGATTTGTCCTACACCATAGCATGTGACCTTTGTTTCTGGGAAAATAAATGTGATGAAGTTTGTGTGTTACTGTATGTGACTATCCTTGCATACTTTCTTCTTGTCATTCTGTGATGAAAGGTAATTGATGGGGTTTAGGATTTTAGTCTAGGTATAAGGAATAGCTGAGTCAAAGAACACTTGCATGAAATAATTAACTTTGCTTATAACCATTTGCAACTTACCTGCAACAACAATGTTGAAATGTGACATTTATCTTTTGAGTTTCTCATTCATTTCTGTACTCTGATCTCATCATTCATGCAGTTCAAGTGTATGATACATGTAGAGGAATATTTATTATAGATGATGAAATGTCCTTTTCTTCTCTATAAAAAAAAACAGATTATACATGAGGGTCTCTGATTTGAGTGTTGGCATAGATAGTACCTCACTCTTATCTAGTGCTTTTCATGAGCAGATCTCAACACCATTTACTGAAGAAGGCAGTACCATTATCATCTCTTGCTAAATCCATATCCTTTACTGGATTGTGCAGGGCTTGCAGACCTCAAGACCTCAAAAGTCCCTCTCACAATGCCCGGAGTATTCTTACTCAAAATTATGTTTTGAAGTACTTGAAACACTGTGGTCCTGTAGAGATGAAAGATCTTTATTTTGATATGCCCAGGGGTAAATGCAAGTTTCTACTTAGACTGTGTCTGATTTTTCAATAAACTTTATGATCCCAATAATGTAAATTTCTGTTAAGAATATTTGTACAGTCTGCTTTTTATCTGAAATCATCTCTGGGATGTCAGTGGAGAGAATTGCTAACTTTAGTCTTTAATTCTGCTGTAACCAATGACTGGAATGTAAGGCGAAAATGTAACTGTCAATGTGAAATTAGTGCTCAGAAAGGCTGAGAATCAACCCATCTATTCAGATATCTAATGTGAGGTACCTGGCTTGAAAATGCAGTGCCATTAATGCCAAGCCTGATCACTTTCTGAAACAAATTGGTGCAGAAGGTGCATGGTGAGTATGCTGCCGTTTACCACCATCTGTCATGAAGGGCCTTTTCTGATGTCTGGAAATGGGATGCGTGGGCAAGAAAGGAAGGAAGGTAAAATGGATGGAGACTCCCTTTTTACAAGGCGTCATATGAAAAAGAGAAGGGGTAATGAGTAGAAGTTAACCTTGGGAAGATTATGATTGGACTACAGAAAAAAAAATATTGCCATGAGAACAATTACACATTGGAATAATCTCCCAGGGGGAATGGTAGATTTCCCTACACTGGACAGTTTTAAATTCAGCTTGACAGGTTGCTGGGCCATCTCATTTAAACTATATATATTTATAGTTTGCCTCAAAAGATTGGACTAGATGATACTTGACGTCCCTTCCAACCTGGTATTCTATGATGAAATGATGGATGGGATTTATGGAATACGCTGTCCTTGCTCAATGGTATTGTCTGCTGAGAAGGTTGTGAAGGTTACCCTTGTGAACTTGGCAAAGCAGGTGAGGATTTCCATGGGATGAGAGAATTGGCTCTGGGGAACTGTACTGAGGTAATTGTGTTTGCCAGTGAAAAACAGAAGAACTGTATTTGGGAGCAATTAGATTTGTTTCAGCTTTTAGACAAAGGAGGATGAGCAATGAAGACTTCATCAACACCTCATTTAGAATCTGAGCTGTTGGCCTTCAGCATGTCAGTGACACCGGAAAATTATTTTTTTACAAAAAGCTGGGTTTGGTTCTGGTAGATGAAGTCCAGCTGGAGTCTCTTAGTACCATGGAATGTTTTTGTTCTGTCTGGTAATCTTAGTGACATGGATGCCACAAGTCAGGGATCACTCAGGTGAGGAAGTTAGAAAGAAAAGGAGAAATTACAAATGATCCAACAATATTTGAGCTGTATCAAATAATATGGTAGAAAATTATGCACACTATAGCTTTAAGTGTGTCCCTTTAAACATCTCTGAATTTTCAGTAGAGATGCTACATTTTCTCAAGCAGCTGACCTGCCTGATCCCCAGGAATTGCAGCATGGTTAGATGGTGCTATTCCCTGTCCCTCTTTACCCAGAGGACAGAGTTAACCTTTCAGTTTGTCCATTGCTGAGCTTTAATAAAAACATTCATGAAGTTAATGCATTTGATTTTATCCAGTAAGTACTAAGGAACTTGTATTAGTAGTATACATGAAATATCACACTGGACATGAACTTCTTCTCTAGCTCCAGGATCAAGATAGACATGTACTTCTCAACTCAGCATTTTCTCAAGCTTAAAAATCCCTGTCTCCTCCTGTGCTTTCATTTCTGCAGTTCTTTTTACAGTGACATACAAAATGATGCCTTGTTGGCCCAATTTACATCGGGTATGAAATAAAATTACATTATCTTCATCATTCATGGACAATTTATCTTCAAAAAATGAATCTAAACCAACACAATGAAATGAAAAATGCTACTAATTCAAGTGATTGTATAAGTGCAGGTTACAGCCTTCAGGTGCTAACAGAATTGTTTTTACACTGCACTCCTGTTTTTAGTGGTTGCTGGAAGACCTGCATCTAAGGATAGATGACACAAACATTGAATCATGTAATGAATTACATATAGTACATTTCTGAGCATTCTATTTTTTTCTTTCAGTTCTGTTCTACTCATAGTCAAATGATTCAATGACATGAAGAAATGAAATGTACTGGTGTGCGGTGTTGTTCCTCCCCAGGTGTAGGACTCTACACTTATCCTTGTTAGACTTCATGAGGTTCCCCTTTGCCCAGCTCTACAGTCTGTCTAGATCTTGCTGGATGTCAGCCCAGCCTTCTGGTGTATCAACACTCCTCCCAGTTTCATATCATCAGCAAACTGGCTGAGGGTACACTCCATCCCTTTATCCAGGTCATTGATGAAGATGTTGAGTAAGTCTGGACCCAGTACTGACACCTGGGGAACTCTGCTAGCTACAGGTCACCAACTGGACTGTGCCACTTGATCATGTCCATCTGAGTTCTATTGTTTAGCCAGTTCTCATTATCCCCTCTTCTAACCCACATTTCCTGAGCTTATCCAGGAGGATGTTATGGCAGACAGTGTCAGAAGCCTTGCTGAAGTCAACGTAGATAACATCCATTGCTCTCCTTGCATCTACCCATTCAGTCACACTATCATAGAAGGCTATCAGTTTAGTCAGACATGACTTTATTTTAGTAAATCCATGCTGGCTACTCTTGATAACCTTCTTTTCTTCCATGTCCTGAGATATGATCACCAGAATGAGCTGCTCCATCATCTTTCCAGGGATGGAGGTGAGGCTGACTGGTCTGTAATTTCCAGGGTCTTTCTTGCCCTTTTTGAAGACTGAAGTGATATTTGCTTTCATCCAGTCCTCAGGAACCTCTCCTGTTCTCCATGGTATTTCAAAAATGATGGAGTGGTAGAGTAACAACATCAGCAGCATCCTCAGCACTCATGGGTGCGGCCCATTGGGGCCCATGGATTTGTGTGTGTTCAATTTAAGTGATTTCTATCTTAGTCCTCATCAAGTGGAGAGTCTTCCTCCCTCCAGGGTTTCCAGCTTACTTCCAGGGTCTGGGGATTCCTGAGGGTTGGTCTCAGTAGTAAAGACTGAAGCAAAGAAGGCATTCAGTAACTCTACCTTCTCTGTATCTTCTGTCACCAGGGCTCCCACCTCACTCAGCACTGGGCCCACATTTCCCCTATTCTTCCTTTTACCATTGATGTATTTGAAGAATCCCTTCTTGTTCTCTTTTACTTCCTTTGCCAGAGTTAATTCCAAGAGGGCCTTGGCCTTCCTTGTTGCATCTCTACTGCTAGTACTTTCTGTTTAAAGTGTCAGCTCTTTGGGGATAGTTTTTCTCTCTCTACTATGTCAAACACAATGAGATCCTTGACCTGCAAAGGGAGACCTTTGGAAAGCTACTCCAGTACAAAGAAGCATTAGTAATAACATAATGACATTCCAGGGTGCAGAATGTGCTGTGAGATCCCATTTTACCAACAAAGACCTCTGCAAGAGGGCTCTGGGCAGACGTGCACTGAGATGAGTGGCACTGTGGCTTGTCTCATAATAGCCAGCCTGTTCAGAGAGAGAAGCTGACTCATTTGTTATTTTTTTCTCACATGGTCAATTTTCTGAAGAGGTAAGAATGGATGGGTGAACATCCTTTTCTATTTTGCTTTCCTGTATTTCTTTTTAATTCCAGTGCTTGTCAACTGAAAAGATGGAACTCGTTTGCAGATGTATACATTTTTCTGTTATGTTCCTTTATCTTTCTGGCAGTTTTGACACTGCTAAAAATTACATCCCAGAGAACTCATATACATACCTCTCACTTAAGTTCTATGCTGAAATGCACTGATCTGCTTCTTGTTCTCCTTCTGTAGATGAAATAGTGATTTCAGATGCTGAGGTCTTAACTGATGCTGTTAAGCAAACTTTCCTCAGTGGCAGCAAGGAAATTGAATCTAACCTGAATCTAACAGAGATACAAACAGTGCTCTCTGCTGTACACTGTAACATTATGCAATAACTATCACTGCCATATGTCTACATTTCCCATGATTTGCAGTTTTGTCTCAGAAGATGCTGTTATGCTATCAAATTTTTGTTTGTTTATTTTTTCTTTTGTTTTGTTTTGTTTTTACACTGAGATCTATATATACAATCTAGAGAATTAAAAATAAGTTATAGATTAAAATAACAAAAATTGCACTGAGCATTGCATTTCTAATCTGTGTAACCATAAGATGCCTGGAAAAAATCTGCCACTTTTTTCAGGGGAAGGAACTGGAAAAGGATGTCAGAAAAGGTAGGTTTGGTTTCCAGTTACAAAATATAGGGCCCAAACTCTCAAAGTTGATATCTCATTTGAAAGCCCAGTCACATTTGAAATCAGAGTGCTGTTTGATCAGCCTCACTAAGCAACACTACTGTGGCATGATGCAGTTTCAAAACACATCAGAAAGGTAAGGTGCCTAGAAGAACCATGGCTTGAACATCAAGCTCTGATATGGGCAACAATGCAAGAGTTTAAGCTGTGGTCACTGTTCCGATTTTGGACACTCACACATATACAACCCTGTGCAGGTGTATGTCATGGAATGAGGTATTTGGAGGACTTCAGGCACTTGTTTCATCTGCTATCCCCTGTTTCTCTGTTTCAACACTGGGAACTTTGGTGTTCATACAAGAGTTGTGTAACTTATTTATGTATCTCTCCTCTCTTGTGACAGGTGTGGAGTTTTCCACTTCTCTTTCTATCCCCAGAAAGTAATGCAAGGTAAGTATGGAGAAATCAATCTCTTGTAGCAAAGCCCCTGCACTCAGCTAGCAGAAACGGAAATTCCATCAACGTCAGTAATGTTTTGCCTAGATTTCAGTGGAATTATACAAGGAATAAGCACCGCTCACTGTATGCGTTCATAAACATTTACTGTGTTTATCTTAACGGTGTCTAGCAGCAGAGAGGCTTGAAAAGAGAAAATGAGAGGAAGCATCATGTATTGGCTGAATAGCTCCTGCAAAAGTGAGGGTGTTGGGAAGGGCTATGCTGTCATGGGACTAGGAGTAAGGAGATGTGGTTCTCCTCACAGGTCTCCTAGTGATCCTGGTTCCTTTCTCATCTCTAAGCTCCTATCTAGCTAGATGGTCAATTTTCTATTGTCTTCTCATGTGTATGTACAGAACTAAGTAGAAGAGAGACTGGAGCATGACAGGGCAGTACCATCATAATGAAGATACGAACACCAGCAGTACAGAAGCAGGCCAATTCTGAACAATATGTGATCATTTTTAGTCTGTAAATTTCTGAGATAAAAATCTTCACTCTGAAGGACTACTCTGGGAAGGTATCCCCGTATGTTTATCTTCTTGTCTCTTTTTCCTTCTTCCTGTTCTTAGGCCCTGCCAGATCTGTTGTAGTGTGGCTGCTCTTATGTTTTGTGTTTTGTTATGCTACGTCCCTCTATTTTCAAAATGTACTGTGGAGGAGGAGGTACTTTGAAGTCTGGTCATTCTTCATAGGTTACAGAATGAGACCCAGGGGAGGGTCAGAGGTTTAACAAGTGGAGATTAGCTTAACACAGACAATGAAGTCAGCAATATTCCTTACAAGATTGACTTATTAGCTGCATAAACCTTATTATCTTTCAACTAAAAGGCTTTATATCTAATTTACTAACTGATAAAGGGATAGCCTGAAAACCAATACTCTTTTGTAGTTTTTCAGCATGCTGCTTATGATTCCCTGCTTTTATTTATACCATGGTTTATCATTCAAGCTGGTTGTTTTTCATAGACCAAAAGGGAAGATTACATTCTTGCTTTGGCTTTGCTATATTTTAAAAAGAAAGCTGGTGATGACATATTCTTCATTACTGAGTTGATTGAGAAGAAGGGCAATTAGGCAGCACAGGCACTGATAGAGGGAAGCCTTATGGAAACAGGCCCTATCCTGAATTAGTGTGTTGTCAACCTGATAAGGTAATTGATATTTTTTGAAATTTTTTGGAATAAGGTAATTTGGATTTTTGTAAAAGAGAAGTCTGTTCCACAGAGAGGGACTTTGTTTTATGACATTACAGTCATAATTCTGAGGTTGGTGCAGTATCTATATGATTCCTCTTGAACATGGACTAAGTTCCACATTCAAGCTCCTGCCCTCCTACAGTGCAGACTGTGAGAGCCTTGTCTGCAGGGGGAATAGCTGGGGTGGTACTGGCTCAGATGAGCTACCCCCATGCACTGTAGAGTGCCTATGATATCAGATAGACAGCATCAAGTGGGGAAGTGGAATGAGTTTCTTTCTTCAACTGCTCTATGCATGCAGTCAATCATTTTGGGGTTTATAGGCAACTAATTACTGATGTCTTTCAGCTGGCAATACTAAGGGAGAGTGTAGGTCAAGGAACACATTGTACATTAGCCTAGTTACTTGTCTACACTCCCCTGCCTGAGGTTCCTGTCTGAAAAGATCAGGTCTCCTTATGCCCAATATCTCCCTCACTTGGTCACTCACAGACAAGCGTACATATGTCACTGTATATTCCAGAGTTCCTTATCCCACTGCTTGCTACCAGAGTTCTCTACACCTTCTCAGTTTAGTGAGAGTCAGCAGAAGGAAATAAGTGCCTGTATACTGCCATTTTTCTGCAAGACTTGGCACTTTGGCTTAGAGTAACTCCCACCAAGTCTGCTATATTTTGCATGAAAATGAGTGCATTTCCCAGTGGTTTTACTCTGGGAGCAGTGAATTTGATCAGAAGGGAGGAGAAGAGACTTGGAGGTTTGTTATTTCTTGCACTGCCATGACAGGATTCCTCAGAACTCCTTTTGGAGATTAAACTTCCTGGAAAAGGAGTGTCCCTTACATGTGTATATGTGGATGGAATGAGGAGGTACTTATATGACTTCAATTCTTCCATTATATGTCTTTTGAATTACTGGCTTTGTAATCTTATTATCTGTAGGTGCTGTGTTATTTTATTTCCTTATGAAAAGGAGACATAAAGAAAAAGGTACTAATATCTCATGACCTAATTTATCTGGAGCCAAGTTATTCTTCAGCATCGTAACAGCTACATTGGTGGAGAATTCCCAGGCCTAGTGATTTGTCACTCCTATGTTTAGATTTGCAGTCATACCTAAGTGTATTGCATATAACCAGTCCCATACCAGCTTTCACAGCAGACTGTGTGGAATTACTCTCTATTCTGCTCCAGTCTTTTATCCTTGGAGCAAAGGAAAAGCCAGAAAACACTGAACCTCCCATCATTTTGTGTTGCTGTTGATTCATCTTTCTGACAGTGGTAAATTTTACATACCTCTATAGCCTTCTCCCTTTCACAAATGAAAAATAGCTGTCTCTGGACATTGCTGATCATATTTAGGAGTGAGCTAGATGCCAAGTTTCACTCTTCTTGGTATTGTGCAACACTCCTACAGAGCTCTCAAGCAGAACATTAAAAGCCTATACAATCTTAAGCTGAAAACTAGGGGTGTTTGTACAACAAGGCAGCAATTTTGAATATTATGTTCTTGAACTTCAGTGTTTCTTAGTGGATGGGACAGAAAGATTTCTTGTCCTTTTTCCTAGTACTGTAAGCCAGCTGGGTGCAAGCCAGATCCTGTCTAGAAGCTGTGCATCGTAGTATTAGCCTGGGCCAATAATTCCTGTCTAATGACAAGGCATTTTAACTTGGGCTCAGTGCCATGTTAATGTAACTGGACTTAAAGATATCTGTTTTTATGGAACACTCATAGAGCAGAAGCAAGGTGGTGAGCATCTGCCCTGACAGCCTGTGTGTTCTTCATGTTCATCTGAGGGTGTTGCCCTGCACTGATTTTTCTTGCACTTTCTGGCTGCTGCAAAGAATAGCGAATTGCGCCCAAATAATGTGAATAGAAGGATTCTGGCAGCAGAATGTCCTTTCTCATCATCAGATAAACAGAATAGTCCTGTCTTCTGCATTTCTGCTCTGTTGATAGCTCAGACTCCGTAGTATCTAAAAATATAGAGGCTTTAGGGTACCCGAAGATTGAGGTTACATCAATTTGTTCCCAGGATTTCATGATCATGCCTTCCTGAAAGTAAGTCTTCCTTTTGGGCGACTATTCCATCAATGCTCCATCCATAGAATAAATTATAATAATTTATTTCTTTTTCTCCTCCACAACTGTGCTTTTAGTATGCTAATGGAAAACATGTTAGATTTTTTTCTTATATTCTAGTTAGAAATAGATAAATCTGTTTATACCAGGTAGTGATTTGACTGTAAGACTCCTTACCACACCTAAAAGAAACAAAATGAGTAGTTATAAATACTCTCTTTAATCATAGAAAAGAGCCTTATATCCAAATTTATGCAGACTCCCTCAAAGACACGGCCAGGTTCTCCTTTCATCATCAACAGATTTACTTTGTGTCTCTTAGCTTCCTTTAAGTTGCACCACTGGTTTATGCTAGAATTACGGAGAGATCTTGCTCCCAGGCAGCCGAGGAAATGCCTCCCTTTTCCTCATTTTTTGTGTCTTTTGTTATTTCTTGCTATCATAAATATTTATGTGGAAATGGCTAATAGGAAAATTGTATGGTTTCTAAGTTCAATGAGCCATTAAATAGGTTCTAATAATCTCAATAAAAGTTTGGAATATTTAATAATAAGAAGCAGACATGTAGGTTACTTGATTGCTACCAGACTCTCAGTAAATATTGTCAGTGGCTCATACACTGCGGGTTCCTCAAACACCCTCAAAGAAGAGCCTTTGGGGATGAGAGAGGAAATCAACCAAATTATGTATAAACAAAGTGCTATTCAAGAGAACATAGCTCATTTTTTTTTTTTGAAAATGCTGTTCACCACATGCTTTTTATCATCACAGTGGAAGGTTTAGAGGTTTTCCAATAAGCAATTAGGGACCTAGTCAGGCTTTACACTTGTATTTTTACATTTACACTTGAATTTACACTTGTATTTCATGTAACAACATCATGGGTTTCAGTAGTCTTTTATAGAATTGACACTCTTACAAATCAGAAATTTGAGATGTACAGAGTTACTTTCTCCAAAGCATTGCACTCTTCCCAATAAGAGACTGGGGAAGATGTTAGTTTATTCAAATTACATCAGGGCACAGAGCCAGATGTGAAACTTTGATTTGCAGCTTCTCCCTCTAGAGCCTTTCTCTTCTTTGACTTTGTAGTGAATTTAGGAATTGCTTCATTGGGTGATTGAAAATTAGGCAAAATTAAGGCCCTAATGTACATTGCAGGCCTCCCTATATGCTCTATGCAGTGCAAACAATGAAATATTTATTGGGCCAGGTGAAGCTAGTCAGAGGCCTGAGATGTGTTTCTGCAAAAAGTTCCTTGAATAAATGTGAGGCGAACTCATTCCATACCTTGGTCTCTGAGATACAGGCTAAACTTGCCAAAATGTTTTTTTAACAGGCAGTTTGCTGGTGTCCTCATGGTATGTTGGATCTTATGGCCTCTGAAAGGTGGCATCAAAATGCATCTGACTACAGACACCCCCATGCTGGCAGCATGTTCTCTAGAGGTCTCTTTCTGCAAGGCAAGGCCACATCTGTCCATCTTTACAACCATTTACGATATTTGATGAGATGGATCAGAGCTTCAGGTGGTACAGCTGCAGGAAGCAATAAAGTAATTACACATTTTCATACCTTGTTTTAACTAGATAAGAGATGCTCACGTGAGCTGTGTTGTGAAGCTTTTAAGTTACATTGGAGGAAGTGAGAGGGCAAGGAAAGGAGAGATGCTTTATCTGCCCTACACCTTCCTTGCCCTTATCTCCTTGTGAAAATGATAGATGAAGTTACTACACCTGTAATCCCTGCTGAGTGAACAGAAAAAAGAATGAACGCTGTTTCCAAAACATTTTCAGTAGGGTTGCATAATCTTCCTGTGATTTGCAGAGATCTCACAGGCTCCACCTCACCAACTGTTTGTGCAGCTGTAGTTCTTCTTGGAGCTCTGGCCATGCCCACCTGGATTTTCTCTGACTTAGCAGGTGGCACCTGCCATTAAGCAACATTTCTCCTATGTTGTTTGACTTACCGAATTTGGATGTACACACCTTGTTTAGGGTGGGACAGTTAGCCCTCTAAAGACATTAATTTTGGGGGTTTGTGCGTCATGTTAACATTAAGCAGCTGGCAAGCCAGGTCTCCTGTCCCTCAGACCACTATTTGTTTAAATGTCTCTTGGCACTTTCTGTATCTGATGAATCTGTTCTCAATTCACTTAGAACTTATATTACATTAGCTGTTCAGTGTGGGAACCGATTCTTGGTTGTGCCTTACATAGCTTAAGAGGACTCTGGGGCACAAAACCTGTAGATGTTACCTTGACAGTAACTAAGCTTGAATTTCATGGCATGCATACACACGTGTAATTGGGTACCTCTTGCATATTTTAGAAGCATAAGCATTACCATTAGGTCAGCTATGGACACCCAAACCTGTTGATCAGCTTCGACTATGTAAAAAAAACACAAGCACATTCTGACCTTATTTACAGTGATTTAACTCCAGTGACAGTGGTACAATGCTGGAGAGAATAAACTAGAATTGGACTGAGTAACTAGTATGATGCATTGCCCTTTCAGACAGCTTGGGGTTCTTTACAAATGGTGAGTCTTGTATCTGCACAGAGTTTAGGCCCTTGTCAAGGAGTCAAATCTGTGTGGGGAGTCTTTCATACTTGCATGGAATTTCATTACCAACATCAGGGGCCCATCCAGGCAGCAGGACCTACATGCCCCCAGTTAAAGGCTGGCAGCATATATATATATGTGTGTATATATATACACATTTATAAATGAAACCCAGGCGTTAGTCACAAAAATATTTTTGTTTCCAGGTTGGAAGAAAGATGCTTTGACATGTTACTCTGCAGCACTTCAACTCTGAGTCTCTTATCAAGCTGATGGCACTAAGATAGTGGTGGGGCAGATGGAAATTATGTGCCTGGAGTTTCACTAGAGCCACTGAATCACAAACTTCATTCTCTCTAAAAACACTTAGGATCTTTGGTACCTTGTACCATTAAAGCTGTAATCACCATGAGGTTGCTGATTGCTTTTTGCAGACAACTATGTAATAGTGGAAGGTTGCTTTTTTTGACTGTCTTTAACATCCATGTGGCTGGAAATTCAAGTAAAACAGAGATTACCCTTGTGTTTCCCAATCCCATGCAAATGGCTGATCTGTGATGAAGGGCATCAGTGACTGTGCTTTCTAAATGAGCACCTTCTTACCCTTCCAGGGTAAGAAATCTGTCTTCAAGGCCTGATTTTGAGAGACCAATCAAAGGGAAAAAAAATGATGAGAAGCCTTTATTGACAACACCAAACTCCTGTGTGCTAATTAACTGATAGGCAAATGAGGTGGGAACTGTCCTCTGTACTCTCCTTTATTCAGTTGGTGGTGGATATCTGAGATTCTTCCACATCATGGTAACAAGTTGGAAAACATAGTGGAAAGAAGAGCATATTTTCTTTGCAAACCTGCAAATGTGGCAGGCTTGCAAAAGTCTGACACGCTCACAAAGCCTCTGCCACTTCAGCAGCAGTTCAGTGAAGCTGGACTGTTAGTACTAAATACAAGTATTTGCAGCATGTGTTTAAGCATGCATGTGTCTATGGTCCTCCATCCAGGCAGCCAACGTATCTTCCTTGTAATGCCTCTTGTTCTCTAGCTCTAATAATAGCTTCACTACATAGCTTTAGCTGGCACCTTGCTCATGACTGTTAAGTCAGAGCACTGCTTGAAATTACATACAACTGGCCAGCTTTCAAAGGGTGAATGCTGAGCCTGCAATTATGAATTCAAGTCTTCAAAGCCACAGATGCAGCATGGTTAGAATGGGTACTCAGAGGTGTGCTGCAGCAGAGAGTGGCTGGGCATGATGACAGATACATGGGGTAGCTCTTCATCTGATCACATAGATCAGACATGTTATTCCAGATAGAACTGAGCCAGGGTAAGAGGTTGTTGTCCTCATCTACTTCTCATGATCATCCCTCGCTGCTCTGGGAACTCTCATACCCGTACCTCCTGTGATAAGTGCTTATGTAGTCCCTTCCTACCCTGAACTTCCCTCCCTCCCAAATGATGCTGGTTTAAACATAATAATGTAAATGACACTTATTTATTTATCTATATATTTATTGATTGATTGATTTATTGATTGGTTTTCTCAACTGGATGTTTTTGGAACAGGTAAGTTAAGACTGGGCTACACCAGTGGGTTGGTGAGGTAGATTATGCCAATTTACTGTCACCATCTGAAGACAGCCCTGCCTTTGCCACTCACATGGCCAGACAGTCCTGTTGTTTCTCTCGTACTAGGCTCAAGTGCTTGTTACATCCATGCGTATATGTTTTGCTGAGTGAATGAGTTGAATCAGCTCTCCAGAAGTGTTAGGTAAGCACTGGAACTGGACTATGCAGCTGGGGCAAAGAAAGAGAGAAAGGAGTACAACCATCACAAGACAAAAATATTTGAACACGCTGGAGAAGATCCAGCAAAGGGCCGCAGAGATGTTCAAAGGGCTGGGAAGCTGCTGTATGAGGAAAAGCTGAGAGAATTGTGTTTGTTCAGCCTTGAGAAAAGAAGGGGAGATTTTATCATCATGTTTCAGTACTTAAGGGGTGGCTACAAAGAAGATGGAGACTCCTGTTTTACAAGGAATCATATGGAAAAGACAAGGGGTAATGAGTACAAGTTAATCCTGGGGAGATTCTGATTGGACACAGAGGAAAATTTTTCACAATGAGAACAATCAGCCATCAGAATAATCTCCCTGGGGAAGTGGTGGAGTCTCCAACACTGGGCACTGTTAAGACTCATCTGGACAGGGTGCTGGGCCATGTTGTCTAGACTGTGCTTTTCCCAATAAAGGTTGGAACAGCAACTGTAGGAGCTGTGGGGAGCAACTCTTGTATAGTTGTACTTGCTAGATCTGGAGGGTTGGTCACTTCAGTACATGGGAAGAGACTAATGATGAGTTGGTGTCCCTCTCACTAAGGTTGGTGAGTGGCCAGCTCCTTATTAGAAATGATCAATGAGAAATGTCTCTAAATGCAGCCTCTTGAGAAATTAGTCAGGAGTTTGCACCTTCTGCAGAATGCAGCTGGGAACACTATCTGGATTTTGAAGCACATGAAAGACATTTGGTGAAAGGTCTTGAGCATGCTTGGTTGGAGGGATATTTCAACAGTACCTGCTTCTTTGAGGGTCTAGTAGGATTGTAGGACAATGAGGAAATGTAGTTATTTCTGAACTCTGCCTGGATCTTATTCCCAAGCCAGGTTAGAGTGGCTTGACAGGTAGCTGATGCACTGAATTGCAAATATGAACTGCCCTGCAAGTGGTGATGAGCATGAAAGGGAAGAACAGTAACCATGGGATTTAATTGCAGTATTTGGGCTTGTTTGCCTACCTATGTTCTGCATCTTCAGCCTCCCCAGGCTCCTGTAGGAGAGTGAAGAGCTGGTCTGTGACCTGTGCAACAGATCTCTTAGGGCAGATGTGCACCATGTGCCACTGAGGGACAGACAGATACTTTTGCTGTTCTAGCTCATAAGTGTAAGTAAATGAAAGGACGAAGCTCTGATTTCCCTTGATTTCCAACTCCGACATATCATTGTAACCCAACCTGCTCCTATTTATACAGATAAATTCCAGCTCAGCAGTGATAAACAGTATGATTTCCCACTCTACCTGGTGCTTAAACTGGACCATTTTGTTACAAGTGATTAAGCCATTAACTCACCAACTCCAAACAGAACTAAAAAGAAATTAAATGCTGTGGGGAAGATTTGTTCAGTGGTGTTTTAACTTGCTCTGTTCCTCAGGGCAAGATCCATAAGCCTCTTGGTTGTAGCCAATGGTCTATTCAAATAAACCCTGACCCTCGATACTTCATTGACGAATGTGTTGTGCAATTTCACCCACTCTTTCCATCAGACTATTTTCAGTCATCTCATGTAGTTGCACACCTTGTAGGAGTTGAAAGCAACAGTAGATATAAAACATGAGGAGTAATGGATCTCATCCCTAATTGAAATGAACACCTCAGATTATATGTTGGAGATTAAAATTTTATTAGAGGCTGTTCCCTCCCTTTATGTTGTCATTGCAGAGGTTACACCATGGATTTGCAACTTTTCCAAATAAGGGCCTTCCGTTGGACACACCTGGGATGGAGAAGCAAAACGCCTGAGAAACCTGACATCTTAAATACCCCATCTCCCACAAAACCAGGGTGTGTGTGAGCCTAGAGGACCTCCGCAGTGGGACGTGGTGATAAGGCAGTTCTGTTTCACATTTCAGCTGACATGGAGCTGTCTGTCTCTTCAGGATCCCTTCATCCCTGTTACAAAGGAGCTGGAGTTTCTCTGATCCCTGCCTGCGATCATTGCCTATGAGCCAGCCTGGTAGGGAACATGCTTGGGCCTGCCAACCCCACTGCAGGACAAAGCTGCTAATGCAGCTGTAACCCCAAACTCTACAGCCCACAGAGGGACATGGCTCAATCTCATGGCTCAGCTCTGTGACGACTGTGCTGTTTTGGGAGGGAATGGTGGTGAGAGCCCATCAGCAAAACAGTTCCTATTCAAAATTTTCTGCTTCCTCCATTTTCCTCCCTAGCAGAGTGATGCTGAGTCAGATTTCCTAAAAAGGTCCTGATGCCTCTCTCCCAGCTGCTCTGGCCTCTCCTTGCCCTCAGCACTTGTGTGGGGATCTGTGGCTCTGCAGGGAACCTGCGCACACAGCCTCCAGCGGATGGCCCCTGAGCACAGCAGGAAAGGAGACAGCTCCCCACCTCTGCCAGATGCACATAGCCCTGTCAAGATTTATTTTATGTCACTTCTGTAATTAAAATGTTAAAAAGGATGTGTAAGCTCCTTGCTTTTTGTGGAAAGACTTGGCTTTTTTCATGGATTCACACTGGGGACTGTGTGTAGGAAAGCAGAGGGGTGTCTGCTCTGATCTCATGCTTGGCTTTCACTAGGTTCTTTCCAGAGACACCCAAAATCTTGACTAACAGGGGCTTTATGAAGGCTTGAAGTTCTGTGAAAACTCCCTACAGAAAAAGCAGTGTGGAGAGGTGGTGCAGGGGCTCTCAGTTTCTCACTGATTTTTGTAGCTGAACCTAATTTTTGGCCTTAGGTTCAGTGTGCCCATCTGTGAAGTGGGTCTAGGGAGGTAGGTGCCACCAGCTCAGGTTGTTCCCACTTCCACAGCTTAGCTTGTATGAGATGTTGGAAGAGCCCTTCATCAAGGAAAAGGCCAGGCTGTCTCTGTAGGTTAAGGTGATCACTGTAGGTTAAGATGATCACTGCAGCAGAGGTGGGAAGGTGACCTCCAGCAGGACAGTCTTCAGCTGGCAGAAGGCCTCCACAAACAAATGTTGTTCCATGGCATATCATTTTATTGTTTCTTTGCAATGATATAGGCATCACTGGTGTGATGCTTGCAAATTAATTTCAGTCCCTTACTTAAAAACAGAGAGGTTGTGGAGTCTCCTTCTCTGGTGATTTTCAAAACCTGCCTGGCTGTGTTCCTTTGTGACCTGTGCTGGATTGTATGATCCTGCTCTGGCAGGGGGGTTGGACTCAAAGATCTCCAAGGTCCCTTCCAACCCCTGACACCCTGTGATACCTGTAATACCTGTGAAAAACAGCAGAGAAGCATTAGATAATGAAGGCTACACAGACTCCATGCCCCCACTGGGTGGGTGAAAAAGAGACCCTTGTGTTTCCTTACATTATGATCAGTGCCATTCAGAGGGTTTTACAGAGTTATGCAGAAAGAGTTAGGAGTAAAACAAGGTAAAAAGGCAATCCTTGCCCTCCTGTGAAAGCAGAGCCATAACATTCCCCTGTTTCTAGATAGTCAGGACTGGAAAAGAAAATGGCCTCACCCATAATTTATGGTTCACTGTATGGCCACAGAAGCTTTGCTGCTTGCAAATATGACCCTTAGTGGGTTATTAACCTGAGTCTCAAGAGGCTCACGTTAACACATCCATCCTCCTGTTAATTAATTAGCTGAAATATGCATGCCTTCCTCTGATGCTAGCTTGCAAAGAGCAACATGAATTTTGATTATACTTAATCCCATGTGAAATACAACAGATGCTCACACTATGTAAATACTGATGGGCAGCTTAGAAACCTCTGTGATCCAACAGGATCTGATCACAAGTTCTAGTGTCTGGCAATTTGCAAGAATATTTCAACACAGAACTGCAGTGGTATTAAAAATGAAGTGGTGTTTGTTTCATCATAGGCTTGATTTGTCCGGAATGGAAGTAGTTTTAATACTAATGCCAGTCAGGCAGTCATTTCAGTGAGGCATTATCAATACGGTTTTTGAACTTTCTTTGTGAAAGAGATATAAAGTTATTTGCACCCAGAAGTCTTCCATCTACAAAGCTGCTATAAAGCTTTGGCGGTGAATAGCTGACTGTGAATGTCCTGATACACACCTTTCCCAAACATTTGATACGCAGCAGGTGAACGCGAAAAGCTTATCAGTCCAACCCAGCGTTATTTCCTGTCATAACTTTGCACAACAAAAGAAGTTTCTGTCCTTTCTGAGCTTTGGTGTTGCGATATGTACTGAGGTTCCTTTGGAGAAACCACTTTAATCCTTGGGAGGCTGAAATCACAGAGAAAAGGACAGGGATATTGCTCCTGCTAACTGCAATTTTATCAGCACCCAGCTGTATCAAAGCTCAGGTGTGACATGGGAGCCAACCACGGGTGGTGGAGGGATGCTCACCCAGGCTTCTGCTTCAGCAAAATTAAAAGAGAGTCAGAGCCATATTTCCAGTGTTACATTTCAGTATCCTAGTGCAATAAAACAGGAAACATAAAGAAAAGCTGGGATTTATATTTAAACATGTTTGATTAGAACTTCTTTTATGATATCTTAGGGAGAGATTTTGTAGCCAGTGTTAAGGTAAGCTTGGGGTTTTTTTTTGAGAAGGAAGGGATGAGGCACTGGTCACTATGTTGCCAGAGTAATTTTTAGCCTTATGGAATAGCTGGAGCTTTAAATTTTAGGCAGTTGGGCTCCATAATGCCCTGTGTATTTGGCATTAGCATGGCAGCAAGGAACAAACTCATCCATTTGAAGGGGACTTGAGTTCTACTGCTTTTGCATGAATGGTCAGTGCAGGAAGAGATTTGGGCTTCATGTGTTTTCGTGCCAATGGAAAATGCTCTTGCTGAACTTGTCAGCCTTCAGATCTGCCCTGTTACCTGCCTGAAATGCTACTAGGGGTGACAGAAGGAGGTCTGCTCTACTCCTTTTCCCCACGAGCCCCATCTGATGAGGGGGGAGCATAATGTTGTGTCCAACTCCACCTTTGACCAAAGCCTGGGAGGAGGTGGTGAGTAGGTCCTGAACCCACCTCAAATGGACAAGCAGCAGTGCCAGCCAGCGTGGCAAGCACTGGTCTAAACATATTTTCTCTCGTCTATTCCTTGTCTGATGTGCTGTGGCTCTTGTTCAAAGGAGATGAGTGTGCTGAGGCCCCAGATCTGTCCTGTGCATGCTGGAACATCCTCCATCAGAGAGAAGAGCAGCTGGGAGAGTGTAGTGTCCACAGGGCCAATAAGGTCTGCACATTGCTTCAGCTGTGCTACAGGAGAAAAGATGGAAATAGAAGCAAAAACAGACCCTCTGAAGATGCCTCACATGTGAGGCATTTTTACAAAAGTAAAACCAAACATGAATGTAAACAAATAAATTTCTTTAAAATGTCAAGGACTTGGAGTTGTTCACCTTTGCTGGCAAAATTTGAGAAAATTTCACTGAAGGAAGGGTCTGTAGGAAGTAGCATGTGCATGTGTGCACATCTCTGTCTGTACATGCACACACATCTGTGCACTCCAACTGTCTTTGAGATGTGGTGCCTTATGCAAGTGTTGAAGGAAGCTTGATCTGCAAGGGGTTTTATTTTTTCAGATGAAGTCAATGAGAGAGTATGTGCTAAATGGAGGTTTGTCTACATACATAAATTGTTCCAATTTAACTAAATTAGTTTCTAAATTAATTTAGTTAAATCAGTGAAATCCCTTTAGTAGCTAATATTGATTCAGCTTAATTGAGTTTCTTCCCAAATTAAGCTAAATCAGCATAAAATGCTCATCAACCAATTTGAGCATTCATATTAAGGTCTGGCAATTTCTACACATAAGCCAGATCTGGGTCAGCTGGGGGAATAGCCCCAGTTATAGCACCAGTGTCTCCATATACTCAGATGGTGCAGTGAACAGGGAGTGCTGCTCTATCCTCTGCTCAGTGGAGGTGACATGGCGATGGCCACCTTGAGGAAAATGGCATTAGCAACTTGACTTGCTCTTGGCCTTAAACAAAGATCTTGGTGTGCAGCACAAATTCCCTTCTTTTTCTTTTACTCTGGAAAGTCAATCTCTTAAAATCAAGGGCTGACAATATCTCCTTTATGCTCAAGGAAACATAAAGCATTGCTTAAAAAAAGAGATGCAAAGTGCAGAGTTGTCTTTTCACTGTATTATTTCCTCTAGAAGCTTTTTTTGGGTATTGACTTAGTATATATTAATAATGGGACAATATTTCTTGATGGGGTGTATAATTAAATTAAACATATTAATGAGACAGTCACTTTAAACCAAACATATTCTTCACATCCACTATCAGAAAAGAAAATGTTTTGCTTTGCAGATGAATCTGATACGTGTTAGCCAGAAGTTGACTGTTAACCAAGGTAGCATGAAAGCTACTGTAAATGGCACTGGAAAACAAAACAAAACAAATCAAATCCCTTTGTATTTCCTTAGAAAAAATGGTTATTATGTTGGCTTTAAAACAGAGTACTACAACTCAGCAGATAGGGTAAGTGGATGAGTCTGTAATAGGTTATGCTTCAAGCAAGTATTCCCACTTCCATCTTTTTGGTTTTTTTTTTTTTAAGTAAACTAGGATTTCTGTCTGACAGGTCAAACTGGAAGTGAAAGAAGAGATCAGTGAAGGGGGACTCAGCACTGCCTTTAAACCAAAGGCTTCCCGGTCTTTTATAGCAGGAAAGTCTTTAAGACTTTGAGGACTTCAAGGGATCATGAAGACAGGACAACAGCAAAAGTGCCTCTTCAAGGGCCCCCTAAAAGGTTTCATGTCAGACACGTGTTGTGGACAACAGAAGGTCCTTGTTTAGTAATGAATAAAAGGCCAGCAGTTTTGCTTCTCTGCAGCCAGATTTTTAAGCCATAATTGGATCTTGTAACACTGCCAAGGTAAAGGGAGAGGGCCACGACAGGGAAGCCTGACACTGCAAGTGAACTGAAACTAAATATAGTTCTCATGCAGTTTAAAAAAACACACATCAAAGCCCAGAGCACCCGGCCCTATCCGAGACTCTTGCAATGGAACAAAATGAGAAAATGATGATGATAACATATGTATTTTACTGCGGAACTACAGGCAGGCAAATGAAATAATCTGAAAGTGGCTTTGGCTGGTTCTGATTAAAGATCATTACACGCCAAGCAGTCCGAGAGAGAATCCAAAACCTGGCTGCCAATGGAGCTGCTGGGAAGGGGGAGTCGAGGCAAGTGTGGCCGTGCTCCACAGTAAGCTGGTTTGCCTGCCTCTGCTGGCAGATTAAAATGATTCAGGGCTGCACGGTGAGATTATATCAGTCCTCCTGCAGTACCAGACCTGTTCCACACAGGTGGTTTCATTTGCCGAGTATCTGAAAAGCAGTTGCTCCTTTCCAAATGCCAGTGGTGTCTCCTGCGATACGTAAGTCTCCTTGAGGGCTGCAGTGGGTCTCACTGCACTATGAGTGATTTGTCTGGGTATGGTGGGCATTTGTCAAGTCATCCCAAAGCACAAAATGTCTGTAGCAAACTCAGGAGGTATTTGCAAAAGGCAAAGTGTTGTGAATATGGACTTGACTATATTTGTTATCATCTACTTAGGATCTAAGATTCCAGATAAAGCCTACTGATGGGTAAGAAAAGATGGGAACACTGGTCAGAAAGAGAGGGTTATTTTTTGTCTTAGGGTAAGAGACTGGACTAGTTAACTTGCTGATATTGCTCCTATCCCTACACACTACAAAGTTTGGATGCCAGTTGTGCTGCCCTCAAAGGCTAGATATATTCAGAACTGGGAATTTGGTCAGCACCATTTTTTCAGACCAGGAGTTATTTGGCAAATTGCATTCTGTATTGAGCCTCGGATAGCCCTTCCCTTCACTCGGATGACATACATTCCTCAGTTTGGTATGCGCCACAGAAGTGGAAACAAAAGCAAAATGGAAATGAACATCCTAGATATTTTCCAGCCGTGGGAAAGCAAAACCATTAGAAGTGGAAAGCTTTCACAGTGTTTTGCATTCAAATTGCACCTTTTATCCTAAGAGATCAAGTACTTCACACATAACTACAATCAGCACCCCGCTCAATGCAGCCATTTCTGGGGTGGAGTACAGGAAAGGAAGATTAAATACACCTAAAGACACAGGCGCAAAAATGCTCACAGGAAAAGTAAGCATCTATAAACATCCATGAAAGCAATTGCACCTAGAAAACCTACAGGAGGTACAGGCTGTGTGGATCACCTTAGTCTATTGGAGAGGAGAACAGGAGTGAATTTAATCCAGTGGGAATTGCTGTAGATAGTTTCCCTGCTGTTAAGGCTTCCAAACCCTCTTCCAGGAGGTGCAGTGGATTTATACTGCACATGAAATATCTGCTTAGCCAGAAGGAATTGCACGCTTGATTTCTGAAGAGAAACACTAAGGAAATAGAGTTTTCATGAAGAAAGCATCTGTTGGCATTCACTGTTCCCTTTCAAGGGAAAAAATGTGTTATGAAAAAATTAAGTTTTCCTCATATGGTCAATGAGAAGCTACTGCCCTTTAGCCCACTCTTTCCCTCTAGTATACAAGGGGATTTCACAGTCATGCTGCTGTTAAATCAGTTGGTGTTTAACCCAGGATGAATGAAGACTGTTTGTAGGGATCTGTCCAAGAAATTATATAGTAGCTTAGTCTATCTGCTGCAATATAGGATTTCCAGCTTTTCACCTACTTGCATGCCCAACCTAAGGCCTTTTTTTTTTTTTCCTCTGTCTCTCCATGCATATCTTCCATCTATCTCAGATGTGACTTTTTGGAGAGGAAGCCCTTCCTACATCCCTTTGTGTCTTACCAAATATATTTTGCATCATTTAGGTCTATTAAACTTTTAGCCATTTTAACACTAAAATAAAATAATAAAAGCAAGAACACATAGCAGCAGATCTGTAAGCCTTAATGGCAGTCTGGTGGGGCTACCATGGGACTTGAGGAATGGTATGGAAGATATGAAAGAATGTAATTTGTCCAGGATGTACAAAGGAGGAGAAGGGAGGCACTGGGTATCAAGTGCTTGCATTTGGAAAGGAGCAGGAGAGAGACTAGTTGAACTTTTCTGGTAAAGGAAGAAAAACAGGGGCAATTATCATGGGCTTTGAACCTGATATTTTTCAACTCATTGGGACAGGTAGTAGATAGCTTTTTTTCTGAGCAACAGAAAGACACATCAATAGGACAGCTTTTTAGTAGCAAAACATGATAATTGCTTTGATACCTCCACCAAAGATATCTAGTACAGCTAGATACAGATGAGCTGTTATGTTCCTGGATGTGAAGAAGATGATGCTGTTTCAGCAAGTGGGAAGAAATGGGCAGGGTAACAGCTACTTTAAACCTGTTTCTGACTAACAGAGAAGAACAGCCCAAGATTCTAAAGGTTGGGTGGCAATTTGGATGAAAGCAAGCATGAAATGATAAAGTTCATTATTCCAAGGGAAAAAGCTAGACCAGCAGAATATGGATAATGGCTCCAAAAAAGTAGACTTCGGCAAACTTGGGGAACTGGTAAGTAAGGTCTCTGAGGAAAATAATCTCATGGATAAAGGAATGCAGGAAAGCTGGCAGTTATTAAGCCTATTTTAAAGGCAAATTCCTCTGATGCAGAATACAGATTGGAAAAAGAGTGAGAGACCTGTATAATTGCCTCAGGAGCTCTTCAAAGACCCAAAAATGAAAAAGACTTGGCAAATGAAAAATGCAGAGACCCCAAGCAGACTTTCCACTGGATTTCTTTCCCCACCATAAGGTTAAGTTAAAAAGGGAGCAGTCCAGAGACCAGCTTGGAAGAGTCCCAGCTGAGTGCTGCAGCAGAATAGGTTGCCATGGGACATTGTGTGTTGTATGGAAGAGCGTACTGTGTGAATGAGAAGTTGGTGAGTTTATACATGAATGTGGCATGGAGTAAAGGAGGTCTGAATGACCTGAAGGTGCAGCATCCAGAGACTGTAATGCACAAATTATGAGATTGGCAGAGGACTGCAACTTTCATCGGTTTAGTGGGATAATGAACTTTGCTTTTTCCTTTGCCTTTTCTGCACCAGCTGCAGCAACAGAGGAGATATCACAGGGTTTGAAGGGGCCCAAACTCACCATTTCACTGTTGTCAGGCTTGTGTTTAAAGCTGGTGTTTTACATTCCAGGATCAACTGTGAAATTGCTAATGAATTTGCTTAATGGAGCAGGCACAGGGAAGGGAAGACATCTGTGTACGTGGATATGGGAAATCAGGACTGTTAGATGAGATGTCCAAGTGAAAAGGAGGTGAAGGGAAGAACGAGTAAGAAAGGCTAACTCAATGCTGACTGTTGGACAGAGGGTGAGGTAGGTCACACTGAGAACCAGTGTGAGCCCTGAGTCCAGGATTTACAGCCAGCCATGCTGTTTTTCCACACATTAAATCTCCACGTCTGCCAGAGCAGAACTCCTTCTTCAGGCCACAGCCCTCAGGAATCTGTTGAGAAATCTTTCTGAATAAAGATTTACACCAGGAGGTAAATCCATAGAAGCATAAGCACCATAGAGGCATAAGCATAATCATTCTACTAGTACAATTTTCCTTCTGGATATCTTATGGAGGAGTAGAATTACCTTCATTTCTGATGCTTTGCAAGTTGCATATGACATTATGTAATTGAATAAACAAGTACTAAATGATAATGAACTGTTTATTCATTATCTGCATCCTTTGGTTCTTGGCTAATTTCCGCCTGGCCTTCAGGAGAGCTCTATACTGATCAGGAGGTGTATGCTCTACAAGCTTTATACCACAGGTCACTCATTTTAAGTACAGAAGACCTCAGTGCTCTTTGAAACTGGGGCTAATATGCTTGACTTCAGGGTGTTCAAGATATGGCATAAGGAACATGTTTTGTGTACAAAACCCAATTATTTTCTTCTCAGTGGTGTTCCTTACTTGGCAAGCAAGCTAAAGGCCTAAGAGTGTACACTGTAAATAATCTTTGGAAATTTTAAATGGCTATAGTCAATCATTGTGTGAAAAGTAATTTCCTAAATATAGGAAATAAGTTTCCAGCAATAGTTGTAGGGGTGAAAGACTTGAAAGTCTAAACCCAGAAGTCCCTGACCTCAATAGGTGAACATAGAAAGTCAATGTAAGCCAACAAATGGATATCAGAAAATCATGCAGGCCATCTCCTAGCCTGCCATTCCCAGTATGAAGATGAAGGCAGCAAGTAGAGGTGCTACAGCAGCCCCAAGCCCCATGAGGGGCTGAGAGTTTGAGAGGCAGGTAGCACTTCCAGCAGTACAAGGCAGAACCACTGACTCTGCCACCACTTCAGGCAAGATTTTTGGTCCTCATTTATTAATAAGCAGTTTATTAAGTTAATTAATAAGTTTGAATAAAATCTTGACTAAATCACATTGAAACTTTATGAATAAAATTCTCAGGGAGGTTCAGTACAGGAGCTCTGACAAAGTTTGCAGCACCTAGTTACACTGCAAAATGCATTATTTGGCTTGAATGCAACAAAACTGTTTGTTTATTTATTTTAAATAAAGCTAAACCCCAAGCTCAACATTAATATGCATTGCTGTTTTCTCTACCTAGTAGTATGCTTGATGTATCCCATTTGTTTTCAGTCGATCAGCTAGTATCAGTGGCAATAGAGTTCAAATGCACAAAGACTTTTGTTATTGAATTTCAGTTGAAACCTTTTAGGCAGACATAATAAGAACTTGTCAGTGTGTGTTAAACAGTTTTGCTTATTATGGCTTCAAATGGAATAAGGGAGTGATTCAGATCCCTGGAGCTGACAAAATTTGTTTCTTGACTTCCACATCAAGAAAAGACAAGGATTTTCCAATGCCTTGATGAATGCAAAACTCCTCCTTGGGCCAAAGGCCATCTAGACAGAGGAACCTGAAGGATGATGATGGTAGCATGTTGGCCATGAGTGCACAGATGAAATGTTTGCTAGAAGCAAAAACCCATCAAGTGATAATTTGCTGCACACTTTGAATAATGAATGGTTGAATTATTAAATACTCTACATTTTCTTTGTGTTTTGAGTGTTGAAGTCAGGGAATAGCCACTTGTCCTCTCCTTGAATCATGGAAAAGACTGCAACTCATGACCTTTTCTTTTTTTTTTAGGTCATGAGTATTTACTGTACAAGTTACAGGATTAATTGCTTTTGTTCACAGATAGGAAAGATTCTTAGTGTTTTGTGGACTATGCAGTTAAGAGAAGCAGTGTCTCACTTTTTGCTACATCTGTACTGTGTTTTGCATAGCCATTAGTATAAAAGGTTATTATAAGATATAGGACTTCCCAGTTGTCTAGAGAGTGTCTCCAAGAAGGTTGCTTAGCTAAAAGTGAGACCGGAGGTTTTTAGACTAAAAATAAAGGCCTGGTACATCAAGTTCAAACTTTTGCAAGTGGAGGCAATGCTGAATTGTTTGTGTTTAATTTAAAAGTCAGGAGCTGCTCAAGTTCAAAACACTTCCCGACTCTATGATAAGCTACAAACAGTGAGTACAAAAGGCCAAAGTCTGAAGTTAGTTCTTTTATTGTATATATGTGAACCTGTGCAAGCCCCTAAATAAACAATGCATGTGCTATTACGTTATTGCTACACTTGGGTAGTTCATGCTTCTGAGGAATGTTTCATTCTTTAGAAAGAGGAGAGGTAGCAAAAAGGACAAACCTTCTTATATAGTACAAAGAGTAATGACAAATGAGATGCTTCATACTTTGAAAAGTGTTGTTATGAGTACTTATACTAAGGAATAAAATGCTGCACTTTTATCCTGACCCTTTAAGACAGCCCAGAGTGTTTAAGATAGTTTTGACTTTCAGAGACTGACAGAATGACATATTATATGACACAGACAGAAAAACAAAACAATCCCTAAAATTTTTGCTTCTTCTTTTTAGATCTTCTATATTTCTCCTGACTACTGTGCTGGAAGAGTCTGAAGTCCATGCCAGTGCAAATGAATAGCCACTTGTGCAAGAGAAATTTCAGAGACAATGGGTCCTCTGGCTGGAGTGTTTTGTGAACCTTGGGATTCATTTCTCATGTAGAAGGTACAAATCACTTCTCAATGTCAGTGTTTCCTCCATATGACCCTCGCAGTTCGGTGCTGACATTCTTTGGTGGTGGCTCAGCAAATGATTGTGGAATGTTCATTTGGTACTTGCAGTAACCTAAATTTCTCTCTTCCCTGGTTTTCTTCTCATTGACAGGTCTTTGTGCCCTGCCAGTAATGATGCCCAGTAGTATGAGAAGAGAGGAAAGACACGCCTGTCCTTCCTAGATGCAGTGAATGCATTCAGGACTCCTGCTACTGAGTGGGTCAGCTATAACAAGAAGGCAGTTTGCTGCTAGAAAAGAGAGTTTTACTGAATTTAGGCATCTTAGCCTGTTATGCAACAGCACCAACTAAATTACTATAATCTCACTAATATAATAGCCACCTCTTGGCATTGTAAGCCAGTGGTTCCAGCACTTATGAACTAACACAGCTAAACACACCAGACCTCTCTTCTCTGAGTGTTAATTTGTCATTTGACCTCAGGCTGGCTTTTCAGAACTCTTCAAGGTCATGCTTTTTTGACACCCCGAGTCTCTCCTTTGCTCTGGCAGCTATGAAACATTTGATGGTGGAAAAGCCTTCCACATGTTGCAATAATGCTCCTCTTCTTACTGTCTAGAATAGGTCTCTGGTTTCCTTTTGCTATCCTGCCAGTCCTAGACTGTAGATTCTCTGGAGCAGGGACCATTATTTTGTAAAAGTTTCAATGTTCACAATTGGATGATCCTATTGTAAAAGACCAGGTCTGAAAGCTCCTCTGGCATCAGCCACTTGCATGAAATAATATTAAAAATTAATATAAAATTCAATTTTTTAAAAAAGTGAATGTAGGTGCTAAACTTCTGCTTGGAATGTTTCAGCTGTTTGACCATGTAGAGCAGTTGTGAATAGCTGTTATTTTCTAAGATGTAATATACAGTGAAACAGTCTCTTTCTCCATTGCAACTTGCGTTTCTTCACCTGAAATTTACATTAATTAGAGACATTATTCTGAGTCTGATGAAATGTCTGAGCCTGAGAGTCTGTCTAGTCTAGCTAACAAGATTAGAGTTAAGCACCTCTGACACCAAGAAAAAGAGATGCTGTGCATCCATTGGTGGACAGACAATCTTCTAACTCTGGTCTTCCCCAAGCCACTGGAACTCATACTTGTGATCTCCAGAGACAAACTAGTAAAAGTCATATTTAGAATTTGTTTCACTTTTTCTTGTCCTCTGATCACCAGACAGTGAAAGAAATATCACTTAGCTTTGCCCTTCTCAGCCAAGGGAAATTTTGCAGGGATCTGATCCTCCTTACGCCCATGGGAGTGTGAGTCAGGAGCAATTCTGTTGAATTTTGTGGAGTTCCACCAGTACTAAAATTGTGTTACTGAAAGGAAAACTAGACCCAGAGACTGGAGACTTTTGCTCATGATAACTAAAGCTTTGTCTAGACTGGGGATTTGTCCTGATTACTGCCACTGGCTGCCAGCCATTGGTGTTGCTCCACCAATGTGACCCTTTGCATTGGCAGGTCATGGTACTAGTGGTGGTGGTGGTAGAGTTTTGTCAGTTTTAGGCATGGATAATATTCTCTGATAGATGTGTTGGCTTTCTTGATTTGTACCATGTGAGATCTGTTAGCGTTTAGTTGTCTGGGACTGGAACCTGGCAAACCCCCTTTACACATGGGGCCCATGGATACAGAGGCAGAAGAAATGTTAAATTCCTCCAAACTTTTCCAGAAATTCTCAAAGCCTTTCTAAATTAAGTTTTCTGTCACATATGGGTCAAATGGAGAACACATGAAGGTGTTGGTGGGGACAAAAAGGGAATATTAGCATAAGAAAAGATTAGTTCTGTTATCTGAGAGTGCTGCAGGACAAGAAATTTAGAAATGCCAAGCTTATCAGCCCATCTAGCCCCTATCCCAATAATATATTAAGTCATCTTGCTACACAGTTTGCGTTGCTTTGTCTAGTCTAGTTCTTATGACTCAACTTACGGAGTCTGCACCACTACCCCAGGGAGAGTTTTCCACAGTCTGAACTGTTACGATATTTTTCCTGATATTGAGCCTACAATTTCATTTCATCCCATTATACTTAGCCTCCTCCTTCCTCTCAAACCCACCTAAACCATCCTCTTTTTTTTTTTACATTTATACCTTTTGAACTCTTGTAGACATTTCATCTTAGCTGTCCCCTACCTGCATGTTCTCATATTTATCCCATTGATGCTTTCCAATGAAATATTCTGGACTGTATACATAAGGAGCATGTCATGTGTAAAACAAGCAGGGTCACTTTTCTGCTCCATTTGGCACTGGTGAAAGCCTCAGCTGGTGTAGTGAATTCAGTTTTGGACACTGCTCTCTAAGAAAAGACACTGACAAAGTGGAGAAAGCTCAAAGGAGTATAATAAAAATTATAAGAGATTCAGAAAATCAGACTTATGAGAAGCAGCTGAGAGAGACAGGCATGTTCAGCCTCCACAGAAGACTGAAGGAAGACATAGTAACTGTCTGCAATACATGAAATGATGTGATAAAGGGAACGGGGACCAGTTACTCTCATTAATCAGAAAGGAAAGAAGCAGCAGAAACTTATTTAAGCTGCAGAAAGGAAAATTCCTGCTACATATGTTGGAGATGTGTTTCAACTACTCAAACAGTTAGGCAATGGAACAAGCTGCTGTGAAAGGTTATAGAGTTAAAATGGCTAGAGAGATTCCAGGCCAGACTCAACTGCTGAAGCTAATGATAAAAAAATCCCACCCTGGTTTTGGAAAGGTAACCAGATGGGCTGCTGCTGACTTTCTTAAGCAAATACAATTTCATATTAGGGACACCATGTACCTGAATACTAGGGCCCCAAAGAGATATGTATGTCCTCAAATATCGTCCATCTCCCCAACTGTTCATCTTACTGCAAAGCAGAGAAAGGAAGGGCAAATGGTAGTCTTGTGGAGACATTGACAATATGTGGAGATGGAGGTTACAATTAAGCACCTGGGTGTATACAGGTGCAAGAAAGTTTTACTTCATGCACAGACCTGGGGAAGCTTCAGTTCAAAGGCTGAGTGGCTGACTGGGCTCCACACATCAGCTGAGTGAATAAGCCCAGCTGAGAGGTATAAGAAGAGTTTAGGCCAGGGCATGGGAAGACTAAGCCTGGGTATGCACTTTTATGGGTCAGCTTATCCCACTGGACTTGCCTGAAGTCACTGAGGAAAACTAGTGGAGGAGTTAGATCCAGTTGTTTGTATTCTCAGCCTAGCACTTTAACCACAAACCCATCCTTTGCTTTGTAGCACTGCTTTCTCACCACCTCCTTATGAACTCAACAGCCGTCTATCTGATCCTGCCTGGCTCGTGCATCTTGAATTTTGGCAAACTTTTCTGAGGAATTTTCTGTGCATTAAAAAAACCCAACTAACTAAACAAACCCCCACACCCCCAAAAATAAACAACACCCCCCAAAAAAACCCAAAACCAAAAAGGGATAGAGGAATGGAGAGTAAGCTAATGCTTTGTCCTGATGTTCTCCACCAGGCAAGATCTACCGCTAGAAGCTGACATATAAAAAAGATCAGTGTCTCATGACATTGTAGCTGATGATTTGCAACACTAAAAATTAAAAACTTAGCCTGCTGTTTTAATCAGAGTCTTCACTGCAAGTCTGCACCCCTGGAGCTGCACCAATGCCATGAGCCTCCTGCCAGCTGAGCAGCACTGATGCCAGCAGTGGAGAATAAGTAAGGCTCTTTGCTTGCTATTGTAAACTGATTCTTATAATTGATGGCCGTGTCTTTGATCCTCAGAAGTCTGTGGGGCTCAGCCTTCCTTTAAGTCAGAGCAGAATTTTTACATTGCTTGTGGTATGTTTAACATATTATGGGGCGTTACTTTCTGGCACTGAGTATTGAACTTAAAAGAGCATTGCATAATTCCCCAAGATTGCATTACTATGAGTTGGCCGGACATTCCACCAATTAAGGAGAATGCACAATCTGAAGATGGTTTCAGCACTGAAATCACAAATGCATACGCTGGGCAGTATCCAGCCTAGATGTTCTGTATGAGTTGTTGTCACTTTTCAGCTGGTATGTCTTTATTCTTATGAGCTACCACAAGAATTAGAATTCTTCCCTCACATTAGTCGTCACCACTATGCAAACCTTATTTGGAGGAAAAAGGTCATAGCAAGGACTATGAGCTGTAGCTCAGGATAAAGAGAGAAAGTACCTGGACAATTCCCTGGAATAAATTAAGAGACTGTGAATGTAACTCTTCTTTCTACCTATCTGCCTGTGGGTGACAGGGTCTGTCTGAGTGGGATCTGAAGCCCCTTATCCTTGCTGATGAGACAGCTGTAGCTTTCAGCACTACCTGGCACCATGCCAACCAGGAGTGGAAGGGGAATTCCTAAGCAGGCATTCCAGGGAGCTTTTCTCAGATGCTTTGGGCTTTTGGAATTAGTTTTGCAATCTGTGCTTTCGCCTTTCTTGCGATTTTCCACTCAACAAACTAGAAACTTGTCCTGGGTGTGTCCTACTGGGGAGAAATGGAAAGGAGAAAACTTTGTGAGAGGGGTGATGTGAAAGCTGATGGAACCTAAGTTAGACACACACTTATTTTTTTGTTTCTCAGTCTCTTAAAATGACTCTGCAATCCTGGTAAGAAGCTGTTTTGGCAGAAGGGTAGGAACGACGTAATGACAGTAGCCCTTTCTTGTGATTTATTTTCCTCCAAGCACTGTACATGTGTCAGACAACATTACCTGTGAGCAATTGGTGCTTTTACGGACAGCCTGATTTATTCCCCTAGGAGCATCCAGTATGTGGTATTTCTGTTGGCTACCTTGCTTTGAAAATCTGTAATTGTCATAATGGTTGCCTTTGAGTTTAAGCCTTGAATTTGGCAGCTTTCAGATGTCATCAACCTCTTCTTCTAGTCTGCTGCTACAAAGAAGGTGGCTGATGAATAGTCTTAGTCCTTGGGGCTTGGTAAAGCTATGGAGAGGTGTGATGTGATGTTACAAGACTTAACTTCCCCACATGTGTGATGAGGAACCTCTGTTCTTCCTGTTGTACAGAACCACCTGGCTGAGGGGTTTTCTAAAACTGGGGTCCAGATCTGACACTGGGATTTGAAGGTCCCAAGCCAATCCATGGAAGGTCTTGCAGAGAATGTTTCACATGCAACTTTGAGTTGTGCTCCTGTGTATAGTGCCATGCTAGGAAGGATTTATTTCTCCTTTTGGCCCTTGTGGTTTGGGAAAAAAACATTAGGGAGTTAACTCAAACATATCCAGATGTATGTGCTCTCCTTCTTGACTCCCTCTGCAAAAGATCACAAGCTGGTCCATAGCCTCTCTTCCACACTGCAGGCCAGGTCACTTTAAAGCCTAGCAGTGTAAGTGTCTCTGACTGATATCTGTGGGGTTTGAATTAAATCACAAATAATGGTGTAATTTGATCTTTAACAAGACCACCTTCAGTGGTTTATGGTGTATTATGGTTGAGTTCATCCCTTCGGTTTGACGCTTCTTTCAGATTAAGACACTGGTTTCTAGATAGACGATGCCTTCATATGGGTAAAACAGTGCACTAGAGGTATTGCCACTCAAGGAACTGTGAGCAGAGCAAATGAAATTGTCTCTTCCAGTACTTCATTGGAAAAGAATTTCTAGGCAGGTTGCCTAGCAGGCACACTGCACTATATTCTTAGAAAGCAATAGATCTATTTAGAACTGCTGTATCTCTTTGGAATTCACTGTATGAAAAAAAAAAACCTTTTGGCAGGAACTGATCTTTAGTGCTGACTGAGATTTGCAGCTTCTGATTGACAAACTAATCTGAGCATTTTATTAGAAACTGCTTCCCACTCAATCCTGTTTGCATTACATCTGAATTCAGGAGGAACACATCAGAATGAGAAATGAAGCAGATCTCTTGCTGAATTGTTAGCCCTCCTTTACTCACGTGTGCATGCTTGTATATGTATATGCACCGGGGTGGACAAGCAGGTTTTTTGTGTTGTACACAATAAATGTATTCCATCTTGCTCCTAATCCCTTCCTAGTGAGAGTGCAGATAAGCTAAGTGACCAGTGACTTGTAATTATTTAAAAGGGCAGTAATGTCCTTTTTTTTTTTTTTTTTTTTTTCCCTCCAAATGTGTAGGTGGCACAGACTCCATTATAAGCATTTGTTCTCGCTCCAGCCTTTTCGTAAAGCTTGTAAACTTTAGTGAGTCATCTTATAGAACCCAGTTCCAGCTTTGAATGTTCTTGAAATCCACAAGTCCAAGAGCAGGCTCTTGAGGGAGTGCACTCCTCAGCACTATCTATCTTGGATGCAGAACTGCAATCCAAGGTATTCTGTGGGCACAGTATGAGGGCAAATCTAATGTCAGTGCTCCAGACTAAGGAGCAAGGCATGTCTGGGACCTTTCCAGGTGATTCCAAAGTGGGGAATACATTCTCTGCAGAATTCCTGGCACAGGAGCAAAGTGAGGTCTCCTGAAAACCTGCAGCTGGAGTTCTGCAATCCTTGCTGGAGTGAGGCAATTTTGTCCTCTGTTCATGGGATTGTCACTTATAGGCATAGTTTGTCCTTAGACTGAAAGGGAACTTTAGTAATATATTTCTAAGAATGGAATGGACCATTTGGAACGTGTGGATGATAATATTTCATCTCAAGCCACATTCTCCAGTCTTGGTTGGAGGACTCCGAGGTAAGATATGGATTTTCATGTGGAATGTTCTCAGACAATCCTTGGGGAACTCAGCTATGCCAAGTCCTTGAGAATAAGAAATCACATGAAAAATAGTAAACAGTAATCTGGAAGAAGAAAAATGGTAGATGGTACAGCAGATTTGCACAGACTTCTCAGCCATTAGACTGAAAGCTCTTTAGGGCAACAGAACTATCACTCTCAATGTGCTGGTAAAGCCTCCAGCTCCACGAAGCCTGTACCTTCTTGTGACCTTTACGTGCTGCATGAAGGACAGGCTAACCAGCATAGTGTGAAAAAAAATAATTACAAGTGGAATTAATTTTCTGAAATTTGGGTTAGCTGTAGTCTGTCAAAAGAATTTTGCTTTAAGTCCAGCCTTGTAAAACACACAAACCTCCTTGTCCTGTAGCTAAATGAGAGAATATGAGCAATCAATATCTAACAGAGAAAGTGGCTTATGTATGTAGTAGTGGCTTAAAAGGAAAATGAGAATCATCCAAATCTCTGGTTCTATAACTCTTGCCACTGCTAGTTTGGAAATTTAATGGAATCATTGTCTATGAAAAAAAAAAAAAATTCCCCTTCAAATATAGCCACAACATAGGCTTTTGAAGTTGTGCAAGAGTATTGTCAAAGTTGTGATAACCTTGTGATGCAAAATATAATTGTGAGATGCAATTAATTATTAAGACTTTAAAATACTTTTTTTATGCTCATGTTTGAGCCAATGAAAAGGAATGTGCTTCCTTTAATAAATATATTTTAGAAGCACTTTTGCTGAAATCTGAATTGCAAAGGGAAATCTTGTTCCTGGCTTTTAAAAAGCATTTCACTGTTTTAGCTTTTGTTTCCTTTAAATTTGTAAACATAATTCTTAAGGTACACCTTCCCAGCAGAATAGCTTGTCATTTACATGTGCAAATCCCGGGTTTAGCAGCAGCAAAAAGAAACAAGCAAAAAAAATGTAAATGGATCTCATTTATCACCTAACTTTCGGTGAGTAGCATTTAAGTGTATCAAGTTTGTTCTGATCTCTTAGCTATGCTGACAACAGCATTTCAGCTAACATGAATCACACGAAGTACACCCATGAATTCAGAAGGACTGCAGATTTGAACATGAAGAGGTCAGATTTTGTATGAGATTCTGGAGTAACACATCAGGGACAAGGTTTTATTCAGCGTGGGCTTGTTGCAGAGAAAAAGTAGATGGTGGTGTTCACAGGTGGGGTTACACTGAGAATGGAGCTGAGCCCCTTGTCTTTTATCATTAAATGAGATGTGGAAAAGTCCAAACTTTTCATGTCCCACTTCTTTGTAATGGAGAGAAGGGTTACCCTACACCTCACTTTCCCTGGCCAGGATTCTCCAGTTCAGTGTTGCCAGGTAAAGTGACTCAACAAAGTAACTCTTTACCCAAATCTGTTACTTTGCACTGGCTGTGGCTGGCCTTTCTGTTTGGAAAACAGCACTAAGGCATTTTCTCAGTGGAAATTAAGGAAGTGGAGAACTCATTGAGCTGACTCTGGTGTCCTCTTTCTCTGGAATAAATGTCATAGCAAGATCTCTCAGCTGAGCACCACTTGAGTTGGAATGCTTCAAATGGTCTATTTTCCACTGCATGAGTGTAAAAGCTAAGCGCTTTCCAGATCCTTTGAGAACCGTGTTCTGGGCTAGTGCCATTTAGTTTTTAGCAGTTTGATGGCACAATTTAGAAAACTTTTCAGGTGGCCTTTCTTGTGATGAAGTAGCTCAGCAGTGGGCCACTCTATCACCAAGATACAAAATGTCTCCCAGAAGCCTAATCTGGAAACCAGAATTTAGTGCTAAACACCATCAATGACATTATTTGCTCTGGGATTTGAGCCACTTGGGTGGAACTGTCTTGAAGAAACTGTGCAGAACTGCAGTGCTTGGCTGGAGAGAGACCCTTTCCTCCTGCTGTTTGATAGACTCGTGAACCTATATTTTCTCAGCAGCTCCTGTTTCTGGGTGAACACCTCATTTCAGTGCTGATGTGGCACAGCTTCAAATCTGGTCTCAGCTGGAAGCTCAGCTGCTGTGAGTTAATGCTTGTTTAAATGCACAACTTCTCAAGGGCATCAGCAGGGCTATGGCAGCAGACAACTGCCAGGGCACCAAGATTTCCTTGTTCCCCCTTCTTAAGGCTTCCTCATCTCACATCTCACTGCTTCCATTTTCTCATACATGAACTAAGTTTAGCAAGGAGACATTATCTCTTTCCCAGAGTGATGTGAGGCTGATTTAGAGGTGTATACAGCTCTTTGCAAATGTAGATAGCCTATGGTGTAGGTTAGTACAGGCTGAGGGGGATGGTGGAGTTAATGAGATTTCTATTCAGGAGACTGTACCTTTTGAACTACCAAGAGATATCCTCCAGGACTCAGTGTAATGAGAAGTGAATCCTACAAGGTGTTGAACACCTCCTGTGAGATGCTGAGAGCTCTCAGTGCCTAATGGAAGACTGTCACAGGAATCTGGCTTTATAATAATAAATTTTAAATTTGAAATGTAATCTTGCAGATCTGTGTGGAGGATAACAAAGACAAAGAAACCTTTCTGGTGCTTAAAAGCTCATGAGAGAAAAAAAAAATTCCACTCTTCATTTGCTGAACCTTTAAAAAGTAAAAAAGGAGGAGGAAGGGATAGATGAAATATGTTTTATCTATTTTACCTACTTTGGTAATTAAGATTGTAATCTAGATGATTACCAGAGCTTGTAATGAGATTATACCCTCCATTAAAAAGAATGCTCCAGTGTTGCAGTGAAGAATGCTTTGGATCTGTTTAGTATGCTATCTGTCTTAGCAGAAAGCAGCAAAATGCATTAAACACACTAGGAGACAATTTTGTAGACATACACTCCCAGTCTGATTTTCAATAGGGTGAGCTAGCATTGGACTTGTAGTTCTCTTCTCATCACTACCTCTAAGCAGATCCACTTCAAAAATAGTTTCCATTATTCTCAATTTTTCCATGAACCCCATTTGGAATTAACCCCTCACCTCCTTTTTGGATAACAGAACTTTCCTGAAAATCTGCAGACAACTATTTCATCACAAAGAATTACAACAAAAGCATTGTTAAGAACAAAGAAACAAACACATTTCTGTTGATCTATTGTTTCTACAGGTCTCAGCTTGTAGAGCTGTAGTAGCAGTTCTGTTTCTGCAGTATAGAAATACCTGGTTTATGCTGGGCTTTGCTGGTTTATAAATGATGCTGGAATGCTCCTATCAGTCAAAACTGTTTCTCTAACTGCTTCTTTCCTTGGGTATCCATCAGCAGAGATTTTAGTAAAAGTAAATAGCAATAACACAATGAATAGTACATAGAAATCATAGAATCATTAGGGTTGGAAAAGACTTCTAAGATCATCAAGTCCAACTGTCTCAGAGCAGATGTGCAGTGAAATGTATTTTCTGCCTTTACAGAGTGGGTAGAGCAGTGTTATCTCTTTCAAACCCAGGGACAAGCACAGGGAATTGTGTTCATCATATAGGTGCTTCTTTCTCCTGCTTGTCCTAAACGTACCAGCCTTTACTCTCCTGCAGGGGCTGTTATTTTTCTAGGAAGTTTAGCACATGCAATGCTATGATGAACTTTCCCTGGTCCTGCTGTGCAGCTTATGCACTATTAGAACAGGCACCAGGATCTTTATTTCAGTAGCAAAGACAAGGAGGACTGATATTTTCAGCACTGAGGCCATCTGCAAGATGACTTCTGGAAAAGTATGCTGTAGTTGTTTTACCCTCCCCACAACATCTGCCTCTTCTCTGGATGTCATTGCCCCCATAATAGCAAGAGAAAACCTGCTGTGATCTAGCTTATCCAGCTCATGGTTTCTGGTATGAGCATAGCACACTGAAAAAGTGGGTTTACATTAAACTGCTGGGTGTTGGGCAGCAGTGGCAGAGGTGCATGGTCATGTGTCCCTGTAGCACTGTACAGGGCAGTGATGAACAGCTGAAGAGCAAAAATATCCTAAACTGTCGCAGCTGTTTAGACAGAGAACGTGAGACAGAGATGCAAGTGCAGTTGGTTACTGATCTCAAGACAGAGACACTTTTATTTATGTTGAAAGCAGGCATTGACTTCAGGAACTAAATCTGGCCTGTACGTGTAGATGCCCTCCAATTTGGGGGCATCTTCTGCAGCAAGTGTTTCTGTGTGACAGCAGTAAGGGACTGATTCTTCACCAGTGCAATCTCTGGTGATTCTCTGCTGGTTTCAGTGTCTATAACACCAGGATCAATGTGAGAAAAAAGGCTGTTTGTTTCCGTGTTGTATTGTTTCACTTCCTACATATTGAAAAAACAATTATCTTATTCAAGGAATTGCTTGGTCTTTGTCTTTGGTCTTTGGCTGATGAAATGAGTTGAATGTGAGGAATAATTTTATTCATTAGATACACCTTAGTTCAAATGGAATTTTTAATTTTTAGAATTTTTTCAAACCTAAGATCAAATTTGGCACCCGAGATAAGTGGCCCAACTTTATCTGCTCTGCTCTAAGTTCTGTGAGGAGCAGAGATAGACTTATGATTATTAATGGGTCCCTTCCAACCTGAGATATTCTGTGATTCTACAGTTCTTCCTGACACTTTGTGACTGGTTATCAGTTGAACCTCAGGCATAAAAATATTTTGGCATCAGTGGAATGGAAAGTGGTAGATGTGAAGGAAAACATGGGGAACTACAGCCAGTAAATCAAACATCCACACTAGGCAAGATGATAGAAACTATAATAATGTGTAACATTAGCAGGCATGTGGGTAAATATGATATATTGGGGAAGAGTCCCTGTGGCATTTATAGAGTTGTGAATCATAAATCTATCCTTTGAAGGAATCAATAACCGAGTAGACAAGGGGAGACCCAGGCAATACTTGGGTTTCCAGAAGGCCCTTGACAAAGTTTCTCATCAAGGACTAAGTTTAAAGAACTTAAGTTTAAAGAAACTGAACTGCAACAGGATAAAAGGAAAGGTCCTTGCATACATGAAAGAATGGTTAAAAGGAACAAGAAAAAAGGATGGGATTAAGCTGTAAATTTTGTTAATGGCAGAAAGCCCCACTGGTGTTCCATTCATGGTCAGCATGCACACCTCAGTATTTTCATAGTTGGTTTAGGCAAGGGTGTAAATAGTAAGATGACAAAGTTTGCTCATGATACTAAGCTATAAAAATTGTAAAACAATTTAGGAAAATTATAATGATATAAAGAAAAAAACAAATATAAAATAACACACATGGAGAAAAACTTAAGAAGAACAGGCTATAGAGTAGGCAATTCTCATCAGGAATGAGATCTTGGGGTTATAACCAAGAACTTTGGAGGAAAATTCCAAGAACTGTATGAAAAAAAATCAACTCAATGTTCATTAGAAACCAAAACTGTGTGTTACAGATTTTTAGGAGAAGAACAGAGAATAATTTTCTTTGTGTAGTCTACTCATCTTCCTGAGAATAAAGTGAGGTTTTGGCATTCCCAGACTACACTGATATGATAGAACTGGAAAGCAATCAGAGATTGGACAGTAGGATTGAGTACACCCTCAGCAAGTTTGCTAATGACATCAGTCTGTGTGGTGCAGTCGACATGCTGAAGGGAAGGGAGGCCACCCAGAGGGACATTGACAGGCTTGAGAGGTGGGCCTATGTGAACTTCTTCAAGTTAAACAAGGCCAAGTGCAAGGGGCTGCACATGGGTCAGGGAAGTCCCAAGCACAAATACAGGCTGGGTGATGAGTGGATTGAGAGCAGCCTCTGAAGAAGAACTTGTAGGTGTTGGCTGACAGGAAGCTCAGCATGCCCCAGCAATGTATATTTGCAGCCCAGAAAGCCAACCATATCCTGGGCTGCATTAAAAGAAGCATGACAAGGGAGGTGAATCTCCCCCTCTACTCTACTCTGGTAAGACCCCACCTGGAGTATTGCATCAAGCTCTGGAGTCCTCAGCGTGGGAAAGACACAGATTTCTTGGGACTGAGTCCACAGATGAAGATCAGAGAGCTGGAACACCTCTCTTATGAGGACAGGCTGAGAAAGTTGTGGTTGTTTAGCTTAGAGAAGGCTCTGGGAAGACCTTATAACAGTCTTTGGGTACTCAAAGGGGGCCTGCAGGAAAGCTGGAGGGATTTTTTACAAGAGCCTGTAGTAACAGGACAAGGGCTAGTGGCTTTAAACTGAAAGAGAGTAGATTTAGATTGAGCATAAGGAAGAAGTTCTTCACTAAGAGGGTGATGAGACACTGGAACAGGCTGCCCAGAGAAGTTGTGGATGGCCCCTCCCTGGAAGTGTTCAAGGCCAGGCTGGATGAAGCTTTGAGCAACCTGATCTAGTGGGAAGTGTCTCTGCCCATGGTGAAGGGTTCGGAACTAGTTGATTTTTAAGCTCCCTTCCAACCCAAACCATTCTATGCTTCTATGATTCTATGAAATAAAGATGCACTGAGGGTTATTACATGCACAGCTACTTCTATTTCTGAGCAAGTTGATGAATCATAGACTGTTAAAGATTGAGTCTCCTGTTTTTGACTGGGATAAAGTTAATTTTCTTCGCAATAGCTGGTATAGTTCTGTGCATTTGATTTAGGATGACAATAATGTTGATCATACACTGATATTTTAGTCGTTGCTAAGCAGTTGTCAAATACTCTTCAGCTTCTCATACTATCCTGCCAGTGAGTAGGCTGGGGTCACAAGAAGCTGGGAGGGGACACAGCTGGGACAGTTGACCCAAACTGGACAAAAGGATATTTCAGACCATATGAAACCATCTCTAGTATATAAACAATGGGGAAAGCTGGCCAGAGGTCACTGCTCAGGAACTGTCTAGACATTGTTTGGTGAGTGGTAAGCAATAGCATTTGTATCACTTGTTTTGTATATTCTAATTATTTGATCATTATTAGTATTCTTATTTTTGCTTCCTTTTCTGTCCTATTATGTTTTTATCTCCACTTATGAATTTTTTTTTTTTTAAATGATTCTCTCCCCCATCCCATGAGGTGGGAGGGCATGGAGTGAACAAAAGGCTGTATATTGTTCAACTGCTTGACCAGTTAAATCACAACACTGAGCTATATAGAGAAAAATGTAATTTACATGCTTGCAGGGCTCTTACACGCTTCACCTGGGCATCTGAACATGGAAGTACAGTACTGGATTAGATGGACCTTTAGTCTGACTTCACAAGGATACTTCTACTATGTGATGCCTCCAGATGTGAAACTTAGGTGGAATGTAATCTAGTTTTGGTTTGTTGCCTGAGGTCAGTGAGGCATCAGGAGCAAAGCTGGGTGTGGAATATTAAAAATCCTTTCTTCACCTTTAAGCCTTGTAATTATTTAATTTTTGAATTATAATGCAGATCCAGGTTTGTAATCAGCCTTGGAGAGAAGCCAGAGTACATACTTTAGTCTAGTGACACAATTGTAAGAAAAAAATTCTTTCTTTTTTAACTTTGTAATACAATATCAATAAAAAGAATTCCGTGGATCTGACCTGAGATTTTCTTAGAAAGCTGAGGTTATTCTCATATGGCTATCCTCATTGCTGACAGTTTAAGACAGATAGCGATCAGACCCTCTTCCACCCTGGACTCCCTGAGGACAATGATGTAGCAGTACACTTTCTGTAGATATGAGGCACAGGGAGAGAAAATGACTGTCACAAAGTTATGCAGAGATCCTCTGGCAAAGAAATAGTGACAAGGTTCTCTGGAGTAATGCTGTGGTCGTGGATCAACCCTCTTCCCTCCTATAAAAACCTAGTGTCTTTGAAGAGTGTGATGCCTTCAGTCTCCACTCTGTCTCTGGTGGGCAGCACAGAGCCTCAGCTGCCTCAGCTTTGTTTTTTTCTCTGCCCTGCTGTGGAAGCACCATGGAAAGGCACTCCATGTCTGTTTTCTGAGTGCTGTCTATGGAACCTGGTGCAGGGAGGACAGTCAGGGAAGTGGTGCAATGAGGCAAAGTTAAAACCGGACTTGCAGTTCTATGCTTCTGCAGTGGCATGGAGATGTCCTGACTGGGATGTATTCTTTGAGGATCTGTCTCAGCCCTCTGAAGCAGGAGAGTATGACTGTGGCTTACTTGGAGAGTATGACTGTGGCTCAAAGTCACCTTGGTCTCGGCTCTTGGGCTGCAGATCCTGTGCTGTGTTTCTTGTAGAACTTTCCCTGGGGAAGGCTTTTCTTTCCACCACTGATTTTAGTAAGACCTGATTCGGGCCCTCTGTGATCTCTTTCACACAGTATTGATTGCTACTTTGCGGCAGCAAGTGATTAAGAGGCAAGGGATAGTGCAGTAGCTATGAACTGCCCCAAGCAAAAGTAATTTTTCTCTCCTTTCTTTTTGCAGTAATTGTGAATTTCTTACTAAACCTGGGAATAAATCTGTCTAGATCAATTCTGTCTTATTGTTATCTGTGGTAATATGCTCCCTCTGTGTTCCATCAACTTGGGATATTGTTTATTGGAGACTTTTAATAAAGAATAAATGAATGTACATGATATGGACAAAATCCATCAAACATGAATCTGTAAGGTCTTTTGTGGGGGGATACAAGTCTGCATTTCTGTAAGTGATACTCCTCTACTCTGTTAGCATTTACTTTCTAAAAATAGATGTAAAATATTTATTCATCACATGTCCATTTCTGGTTTTGTGACTTCTCCATTTCGATAGTTTTTCCTTTAATTCTATGTACACTGTTGTAGTCTATGATCTGATGTCTGTGTATTCAACTCCTGCATTACTCCTCTGGCTTGATTTGAACTGCTTCTGGATTATACATTTGTAAATAAGAGACAAATTAAACCCTGAAAGTTTTTTTCAGTTTACTAATTTCTGCTGAAGAAGTTTCATCTATAGGGCTTTACAGAATGCTGCTGTCTGTTTAGTTTCATGTTGGTGGGATTAATCCTCTTAATCATTGTCCTGACTTCTTTTTTGAAGTCTAAGCTTTATTATACCGCTTTTAAAGTTTTTATCAACTTGCAGATTGAAATTCCCAGTTTTGGGAAAAAAAATTACTAGAACATTATGTGAAAGTTTTAAGAAACCTATTAAAAAGAATTACTCTAAGTATGGTTGTAGTATGTAGACACTGAGTGGATTCTCACTACCCTCTTAGCATCCAGCCTCCTGGGTAAATCTCCTTAGGATGTCTCTGTAGTTAATAGAGAAGCTCCTTCAGGGTGCAATTCAAAGCTCTGGAGTTATGCTTTTGCTCTGCATTGCCCTCAGAGGACTCCCCCACTTTCTGCCCAAGCAAAAGGGAGGCTTATGGAAGCTTTCCCCAGCTGAGAGGCATGGGGTTTGTTTTGAACCATGAAGTCAGTTCCTGGAGAGATGGACTCATGCTCACCTGTATGATTGCATACCTAGTTCTGAGGAAGGGTGCTCTTGACCATGAAGGGAATCCACACACACCTCAGTGGACGTGGAGCTGCATCTTGAAGTTCTGCATATTGGCAGTACAACAGAAATGAGAGATGCTCATACACACCATCTACCAAGGGTACAGATCACAGAGTAATCTTTCATCATTTAATTCTTCATCCTGATGCCTTGTAAACAGAGGTTGACTTGAAGATTGGGGCTGAGGTTCTTATATACTACCAGATTAATCCTGTGCTGCTTTTTATAATTTTCAGTGTTCTTATTTATTAAAGAGTATCTGCTTTGAATTTTCTTTCATTTTTGAGGTAGATGGATTTATACTGATGTTCATATAGGCCAATAGCATATGTACTAGAGTGCCATAGTTCATTTCAGGATTGGAGCAGATAGTGGGCTGCCTTTTTGAACTGGTCTAGCACAAAAGTAGCCCTTAGATAAAAACTGAAACTCTTGGTCTATTTTCTCTAGGCTATTCATTACTCTATACCTTCCTTATGTCTCCCTCTGATTTACCCTACTAAAGATAAGCAATCCCTGTCTTTATCAAATCTGTATTTTGTTATCCTCCTTTGATCCCTACGATTCCAGTGTTCCTCTCTGAAGTGCTGTAACGAATGCTGCACACCCTGTTCCAGGAACAGCTATGTAAATGGATTATTATGCATTGAGTGTCTTGCACTACTCTTTATGCTATTCCACATGCTTGCAATGTCTAGTCAATGGGGTTTTTTTAATCTGTTTTTCTTTCTTTCCTGTAGCTGCATATTGAGCTGAAGTCTTCATCGGGCTTTCTTGAAAGAAAAGGATTTCTATTTCACTGAAACAAATAATTTTAAAACCTTCAAGGTATATGACTAGTTGATACTTTTTCATGCAGTGTGCCTTATTTTATATGGAGGTCCATTTTTCCCTAGCACCAGTGTTGTTCCTGGTGTTTAAATGACATAGTAAAGGGTGCTTTCAGAAGAGTAAAATGCTGCCATTTCTGCCTGAAGGCAAAGGGATACAGCAGGGACTCAATGCTATCTCATGTAGTAAAAGTGACTTGTTTTACGGACACCAGATGATGGCTACACAACCATGCTTTTTGGGGAGAGTTCTTTTTTCTGCAGCTGCCATGACAGATTACTGTGTACCAGCTGTCAGAGTGTGTGCTGAAAATTTCATCTGAGATATGATGTATGTCACCTAGCTACTGATTCATAAAATGAGGAACTATTTGTATTTTAAATAATGCAATGATACAATAGCTACTCAGAGAAATGTGAGTTGAATTGTTGAGAGCATCTGAAAAATGGCAATAAGTTTATGGTGAGGATTTAAATGCCACTGGAAAAGTTCATATTCTAACCTGTCTTGGATTGTCCTCCCTTAAACTGTCTTTGAATAGCCGATAGGAAGAATGAAAGATGAAAAATGAAAGAACGCAAATTTGAAAGGGTTCCAAAGAAAAATGTGACTTTTTCTGGCTAAAAACCTTAGTCAGCTTTTAAAATGTGAAATGTCAGTTCTAATGATCAGAACTACAGTCCTTATTGCAATAGAAAAGATGGTGGCCAAGTATAGGGGAGAAAGTGGAAGCATTGTCCTTATTACACCAACTGATATATTTTGGAAATCATACCTCAGATAAACTTCCAGGTACACAAACTCTTCCTCAGATCTCTTCTTTATTGAGTAGGTGGTTATTCCAAGATTGTTCATCTTAGTTTCAGAACATACTAAGTGCCAGTTGATTTCCTCTGGCAGTAAATTAGTTAAACAAACATGAAAAGGGGTTTTGTGTAATAGACTGTGTTGCATTTCAATTCCCTAGCTTAACTCTTAATACTAAACTGGTTTAGCTAAAGATTAAAGACAGATAAATTGGAGCAGCTAAAATGATAAAAAATTTCAGAAACAACTAAGTCAGGATTACTGTGCGCCTGTTTTTTTGTTGAGGTACTATTTTTTTCCCACCTTTCTGAATGTGGTAAACAGCTCCAAGGCAATACTGTGGGTTTTTTATAGTCTTACAGTATTATTATAAAATAAAAAGTAGAGGAGGTCAGACAGTTCATAAAAATGGTTTGTTTCCAATGATTTTACATACACATACTTCTGCCATAAATTTTTGTTTGTTTGTTTTTTGTGTTTTTTTTTTTTTTTGTGTGTGTGTGTGTGTGTGTCTTTATGTGTGGGTTTTTTTT
>JANHGN010010440.1:157167-198948 GCA_024605025.1 Megaceryle maxima | reverse complement strand
CTTGATTTGGGTCATTTTACAGATCTGGGTTACTGAGTGAAGCTTGCAAACTCCTAGACACTCTTGGTGGATAGGAATACCTAACGACCGGTGGATCCCCTTTTTGTTTTGTTGTTAAAAGACCTCCCCTTAAACTGTTTTGCAAGGTGAGAATTAGGAGGCTGTAAGTCAGAGTTTCGTATCACTTTATGACTTAGTAAAATATCCCTCTGTGTTTGACAGCAATTAAACTCATACCCACTAAGCAAACTGCAAGTCAACACTTTAACTGAAGCAAAAATCATTATCTTCCATTTGTCTCATACTCAGGCTAGATGTAATTTCTATTGAACAGAGTGGATCCAGGTTGACTTACTGCCATTGTAGTCTGGCTTGTGAGGCAAAACCAATCTCCAGGATGCTGTCCCCATAGTGTAGCTGTTCCTGAAGAACCACAGCCCAGGACCGAACATTGTAACAAAGCTGTACATCCCAAAGCACTTCCTTTTGCAAAAGCTTCTCTTAAGAGCAGCAGTTTGTATGTTTGGTGTGAATAAACAATGAATACCCTTCTTGTGGAGAGGGTGATGCTTGGTACAGAGGAAAAGGAATGTGCTTTTATGAAGATGCTGAAAGAAAGGAGACTGTTTTCACTTCCAGCCTCTGATCTGATAAATCTCCTGTGTAAACTGCATTGAATGCAGCTTCTTTGGTTGAGGAATGCAAATTGATCATGAATTTGAGCTGATAATCAGTGAGTTGATGTTCAGTGAAAGAGAGTGCCTTGATTTAAGCTTTGGCCTGGCATTTATTTTTTAATGAGCAATTTTGCTTCAATTGTCAGCTCTTCTGTTTGGCCTTGGGCCTCAACTTTATGCCAGAAAAACAAGATGGTTTCCCTTGCCTGTCTTGTAAACCGTTTGGGGCAAGACCTGACTCTCCTGTTAACACAGAGATTGGCAGGAGAGATTGCTGATCTACGCTGGGGCCTTTTGGCATTGCTATGGTTCAATTGGAAATATGTAATTATGTACTTTTAAAGGTGGATACCTGAATTAGGCCCCCTAAATCCCTGTTTAGATATGTTTGATAGATATAAGCTGTTTGGTTTCCTGAGCAGGTGAGTGCTCATTTGCAATTCCTACCACAAGGGCCCTCTTGACTCATCTGAGGTAAAGGGAGAAAAAGATAATTTCATCTTCAGAGACTCTACCTACAGCAAGTTCTTCCTGTTGGAGATTAGGCATCCACCCAAGACCTGTATCTGTGTGTGGATGCATGTTTCACATGTGCTTTTTCTAGATCTGTTCCAGTGCAAAGGTTTTCACAGAACTATTAAAATGCAAATGTAGATGCAAATTGTGACAGACTCAAATGGCAAATTTAGCTGTGGAAGGATCATAATATGTGTCATCTTTGGCATTTCTCTCCCTCTCCTCCCACTGTTTTTATTTCACTAGGCTATAATTTCCCCATACAATGAGGTTCTCAAAGCCTTGTCAAAACATAAATGGCAGTCTAGTTTCAGGCTGTTTCACAGTATTGATTCCCCTCTCATATAAACATTGCCTTTCTGGAGCACAATCCCACAGGAAAGTGTTTGCATATGAGAAGATGGCCCACTATAAGCATGGTGGGATTAATACCTTTCATACCTGACTCTTATGAGTGCAAGGATGCTGTCTGCTCCCAGCCACTTCAATACAATGAGTGACAGAATTCAAAAGATGACTTACCCTGCTTGGTTTAACTTTGATAGCTTTATGTACATTAACATTTGTTATATGGTTAAATGATACAATTTTTGCAGTACTGGCAGTGTTGCTGTATATACCATTATACTCACCCATCTGGAGAAAAATTTCCTCTGTGATTCCAATTGGACAGTCCAGAGGACAGAAAGGGAAATGGGGTGAAACTACTTGATTCACTCACATGTTCTGTGAAAGGGTTGAGTTTTGGACCCACACATGCCTTTAGATCTTAATTCCAATGTCTCACTCAAACCTTCTCCCTCCCTGCCCAGACTGTGTCACTGCGGCTTTTGGGGCTGTTGTGAACTGCATCAGTGTTTGCTGTGATTGCTGATGAGCTTGGCTATATCAAGAAGAGAGGGCTACAGCCTGGGTTAGTCGTTGAAGCAGGAAATTTCTCCCAAGCCTTCCTCCATCTTAGCCATGTCTGTTCCTTTTCAATTATGTGTTTGGACATCCTCCCATCCTCAAAGAAAATGATAAAGTAAAATAACCTTGGTTTTAACTGTGGAACTAATAGCAGCTATTTGCTGTTATTTTGTCATTTGCTCTGCTTGTGTGTTTTATCCTTGCCCCGGCATCTGTGTTGTCTATTTAGACTGCAAGCTCTTGGGGATTGTATGGCTGTGATATTTGTACAATACTACAGTCTGCTCTGTAAGGTCTTCTACCCCTGGAGAGTTCACCAAGGAACTCCTATTGCTACTGAACCTTCTGCATCTGTCCTGTAATCAAAAGACCTCATTTCAGTGCTGCTCATGATTACTAGATTTGCTGCAAAGGGTGAGACCATAACCTTGTTCTTCACATCTGCTTGTCCTGCTTCTAAATGGAGAACTCTTCAGTAAAACATTAGAAGTGTGTAAAGATTTAATCTCCTATACAACTTGGACACCTTTACACCAGTGTCCTCTCAAACAGATCTTGCTCTGACTTTGCTGGACACCAGACAGGCCCATCTGTTGATGAATTCTTAAGTCTAAAATGATTACATTACCTTATGTTCTCCTGCTCTAGGGATACACTGGGAACATGTTTTGGATTTCACACTTCCAATGCTGTTTCCTTGACTGTTATTAAGGAGTCTTCTGCAATTAGGACTGGATTGCTACGTAAATGTTCCTGGCTCTTCATTGACCCTCAAAGACAACAAGAGTACTAGGATGTTCTTTGTATTTTGTGGATAGACCTCGCCAGATATGATTCAGCAGAGAAAATAATCTGATTCTTCCTTCTCTGATAGGAATCATCAATAGGTGCTTTTGTGATATGTCTTGGCCATCAGGCATGTAGGTTCCTCCATGATAGGTACACAATGAAAGCCACTTGTGATCTAGGTATAAATCTCTATTTTCACAGCAGTCTAAGATGCTGCCTGGATCTGCATCACCCAGGCAAGAAAGATGCCCATGGAGAAAACATAGGCATGTCCAACCTGCCTGTGTTTGAATATTTTCAGAGGCTAAATACTATGCTACATCTTTCTTCCTTGTATATCCCCTTGGTTAGTAGCATTGTTTTTTATGAATTGGATTTTTTTGATTTTTCTTTTTTTTTTTTTTTTAATTTGGACAGAGATTTTCTCAGGGGAGTTTGCATCACAGTTTTGGGATTTTGAAACTAGAGAAGAGACAGTTGAGTTTAGAGGGATCTTTCTGCAGTTTAGGCATCATTCAGGTGTCTGAAAAATATAATTCTGAAATAGTCTTAGATGATTTCTTTTGTACATCACTTTAGGAACAAGGTGGATATCTGAACCTGTTTTTGCCACTGATTATTTGTTTGAGGATCGTAGAATGTTTCTTTTGTCAAAACTTCTACCTGAGGTTTATAAGAGTGAATATAATTGCTTGTTCCTGATGCTGTAACAGTCTCAAAGCTACCTCAGTATTTGGCAACAGAACACTTGGATCTTCAGTTCTTAGAGTGGGATGAATCAAGATGAGACACTGTTATCTTTAAAATCAAAAGGAGGCAGCCAACTCCTGAAGCTTCTGTGAGGATGGCGGCTTTCTGCCTGTTTTCTAAAAACAGGAAAGAAAGAAACCTAACCTTTTATTAATAGTTTGGTTAAACACAAAATGAAACAGACAAATGTTTCAGCATCTTCTCTACATATATACATGAAACACACTCCACTAATTACACCAGTCAGAGGCCATTTGAAGGACAGTGAATTGGTTTTCAGAATATCTCAATCAACACAGGCAGCAAGACACATGTCCAAGGATTTGAAGAGTCAGCAGTAATAGATGTCTGTGAATTCTCTGTTGCAAAGTAAACCTTTATTTTCACTACAGCGTGTTTTATAGTGCAATAAAAAAGAAGGAAGTCAATAGCTATATCTAATATAACTGTAGCTGAAAAGATACTTTACTGATTCAATATTGCTTGAAGGGCAGTGTAATATAGGTATTTGACCTTAACCAAGGGCTCACATGCAGGTATTGGGTTCAGTCTGAATTGTTGATGAAAGAAACTGAGCCCAGTTGGAACCAAGAACATGTTAAAATGAGTTAGATTTCAAGTTATTCTTTACAAAAAATAAGTTGTTAATTCTTTTTTGCTTATAATCCTGTTTAGATCCAACAACTCCTAAATATTTAATACAGACATATTTTTATTTTTGCACCAGAAAATAATCTGCTTTTTGGTGAAAATAAGCCTTATGTCCTCCTTGTCTTCAAGTTTTGTTTTTTCTTTATTTTCCTAGTTAATAAAATGGCTGACTTAATCTCCTCTTGTTCACTTATGATAAAAATATTTTATCATCCTCTGTATGGCTTATTGGAGACATCAACACCCCCCCCCAAACAAAACAAAAAAAAAAAAAAAAAAAAGGGACAAGAAAGGTCTGTACATGGCACTATGGCAAACTTCTTTCTCCTGAATTCTGAAGCACATATGTTCTGCAAACATACTGAGATTGCTACTAGAATTGCTGGGAACAAGATGCATAAACCATTTTGCAGGGCTAATACTTGATTCCTGAGATCATCTAGCATAATTTGTAAATTCATCAGCTGATTTACTGTGAAAAATCAGACTTGCATTTCTGCCACTGTAGATATGTTTTGGGGCAGAAAGAATAAATTTATCCAAGGTTTTCAGGTATAACTGCATCCTCTCTTTAAGTAGTCCCTGTAGTATTTCCAGACAAATGTAAGCTTGCTCTGACTGTAGTGTTAGCAAACTGTAAGCCCTGTAGCTCTAATAATCATGTTTCTGAAATGGAGCTAAGTCATCTGAGAGTCTTCATACACTGACTCTTCACTGAGTTAATACAGCCAAGAGTCAGCCTGTACCTTTGGCAGACTAAACTTGTATCTGCCTGTAAAAGGATGTACAATTATCCCTTGAATGTTTTCCTGAAGGCTTCTAGTGTTGACAGCAACCAGGAACATTTTAAAGCTATCCATGATGCTCCCATTGGTTTCAGAAGTAATGAAGTCAGGCCAGTGCTGAAACCCAGAGTAAATGATGTCTCTGTATGGAAGAGTGGGCTGATTCCAGATCTGTGACTGTAGTCTTGGTCTTTGTGTTCCCAGTCTGAACTCACCTTAAAGACAGCTGATAACTGGGTTTTACAACCATATGCAAGAACTTAGGCAGTGCTTAAATTCAGCAAGTGTGTAAAAGCTCAGCTAAGCAGAAGTCTTAGCCTGATTTTGACCTGTGCAAAAGACTTATTGAATCCAGAGAAGGAGAAAGTAGTGACATCTCAGCAAAAATTCCTGAATATTGCTGCAAAGCTCTGTTTAGAGTTTAGTGGTTTTGTTTTGTTTTGGTTTTTTCTGGCCATGCCCTCCATTTGATGTGATAAGTTCTTCAGATTAATATATGTTGTCCTGATACATCTCAGCTGAGTGATTTCCATATTCTCTGTGAGACAAAAATTTATTTAAAGAAAAGGGCTTTGGAAAATAAATCTTTTAAAGTTTAAAAAATGGATTTAAATTTTTTGATGATTCTGAGCGTAAAACATTGTTTTGTAGAGTCCAGCTGTTTTGGAGAGTCCAGCTGTTGCCACTGATTTGAAACAAGGTCTATGAAGATAATACATGTGTTTCCGTGACCTCAGTGATTTTCTGGTTCAAAGGTCTGACCTTAGGGTCAACAACAAATTTAGCAGAGCATCAGGAAAAGTACTTGTGCTTCTGGCATGTCACAGCACTCCCTTAGCCTGTGGCTCCTTGTCTGCTTCTATTCCCTTCCAGAGATCTGCAAAAACAGTGATAAACAAGATGATTTTCCTGAGGAGCTTTCTGCTGCATGGAGATACTTGCTTTTGGGAGAAAACACCAGAAATGTCTTATTTCCCCCAGAGAGTGATTCTTTAGAAGTAAAATTAATAAAATTAGGAGAGAATTAGTCAAAGTCCAGGTCTTCTGGAAAATGGTATTAGATGGATTTCCAGAGAAGAAATTCCAGGATTTAACTTCATTTGAGATAAACTGAGGCATTTCACCCCTTCTGGGCAACTGCCTCAGGCTTTCTTCGCATACATATGGATATGGTTGTTATATATCAGTGCCTTAATCTGACTTTGACTCTGAGCGTGGGTTCAGTGCTAGAAGGTGGTGCAGACCTTACTCTGGTGAAAAGAAGACTGAGTGGTAAATGGTACCATGGATAAGAAACTGCAGTAGTGCAATTGTTGTGTTTTCAAATAGTGTGGATTGAAGTGAGGGCAATGAGGGTGGAGTGTTGCCTTTTTCAAGAGGCTGTGATGTGAGGGTGGATTGTAAGGGTGATTTTTTGTATCGAGAGAAGACTCATCACCTCTAGAAAAGCAGAAGGTTCTTGGCCATGGATCAGCTTGGACTGAAGAACAAAACCCCTTCTTCAGCTCTGTTGTGCCTGTATGTGTGTGACTGTGGTATCCTTGCTTCTTGATAGTGTCTCCTCAGGCTTCATCTCCCATGGGTTTGCACCCTGAAATACTGGTTCCTTGCTGGTTTTCTTCAGAAAAGTGTAAAGTCAGAAATGCAACTGGCAATTATATTGTAAGCTTGTGTGTTTAAAAGTAATGAAGTACAAGAAGATCTATTATTTATCTAATTGGCCAAATTATTCCTTGGCTTAATTATTTGGTGATTGCATTTCATATGACAGTTCCATATAGAAAGGGAATTAGCTCTAAATGTTAGAGGGCTATCACAAAGGAGGGTATTAGCAGATGCTGAAACTAGATGATCTTTAAGGTCCTTTCCAACCCAAACCATTCTATGATTATTTCAGTAAAGGGCTAACTGAGCCTTTGAAATTCCATTTGTCTGACTTTTGTCTGCACTGTAGTACTAACCCATAATAATGCAGAAAGAAGTAAGGTGCCTGCAAAGTTTGTGAAGTGATGTTGTTGGCTGCATACTGTCCACAGGTGAGATTACCCGTAATTTATGGCCTCAAGGCTAGAGAAACACATGGTTGTCACCCATGTCACCTGTTGGATCACTCTTAACACTTCATTCCTTATTTGATGAAGCTATTAGTCCTGTGTTCACACTTCCTGAAGTTGTAGAAGGAACATCTCTGTGAAGTGCAACCAGAGTCAGAGAGCAGACTTCAAATTCATGGAGCTATCTGTTGTGGAAAAGGCTTCAGATGGACAGAGACATTTCTGCCCAGAGGACACCACAGGTTTTTCACAGGGCTCCCTCTTAGCAGCAGGATCTGCCTGCATCTGTCCAGGTGGAGGATCAACGACTGTGCTGTCTGGAAGGACTTTTAATGGGAACATCTAGATGGAGAAAAAAATGGTTTTATTTTATATATACCTCAATTTGAGGCTCCTACCTTTTCATGATAACTTTGGATATAAATTTCTCAGTGCTCATGCTGATAGGAATTAGTTTAAATGTTAAAGCAGCTTCTTTATTTCAAGGGCTTGTGTTGAAAGTTGCTAAAATTATTGAAGCTTCATCTGTTATTTTATTTTACTCTTTTCGATTTATTATCGTCTGAAAACATCCCCATGGCAAAGGATGTTCACAAGTATTTGTGTGACTTAGAAAATGAACTCACTGCAGGAATTTTAATCGCTCTGCTAATTTTGCACAGTATAGAAAGATATAAAGAATAAAAACACTTCTTAAATTTTCAGAGAACTAAAAAGAATACCAAAGAGCAGAGCATTGAACAAAAATATTTGCAATGGTTTGTGGTCAAAATATCTGGAGACTAAATTTCAAACTTACCAGAAAAATGGTTTTCTGGGCATAATTCTTTTCTGTATGTGACAGTACTAATCCTTCTCTAGTCATGTGTGAAGACAAACAGTCCTGTAGAAGGCTGTGGCTTGGGAACAGTACAGAACCAATTTATTCTGAGAACAAACAAGCAAGAATCACACATTGCAGAACTGCAGTACATAAGCAAGGTGTTTTCACAAGCCTGTGAAAGGTGTGCCCCCTGTCATGTCCCAGTTGTCTCAAAATGCAAATAAAATGTTATCAGAAGATCCTGCCCCAAGCCACAGGCTAAATCTTTGTGGACCTTGGGAGACATAAGCCAGCTTGCTATTACTGCCACTTCTTTTATACAGGAAAAAAACTCCAGGAGCAGAATTAGTATTTCTCTTTGTATTTCATGTCTTGCATCTCAAGGGCATACAGGTAAAGCCATGTGGGAAGTAAGGGAATTTCCAGAAGTCTGATCATTTTGTAAATGTGAATATCCCTGACAGATATGAGCAAAAAGATCTTTTTTTTTTCCCTCAGACAACCATGTATATTATTGATCCTTTTTGTATTTACCAGATTTTGTTGTTGAAATGAAGATTGATTAGAGTTAGAAGATGAATACATACATAATAAATGTTAGGAGATACTTTCAGTAAAATTACATCAGGTCTTCCCACAGTATATCAGTACCTGTGGTCTACTTTTTATAAATATAACATAGAAATTGTTTGCAGAAGGAAGAGGTATGTGTTAAGTATTTTCAGTGCTCAGGAGAGAATGAAGTAAATGGTGCTGGAGGCATCTGGAGAGGCTGTACACATGTGAAGCTCTAACATTTGTACAGCTTCTATGTCTATACCTTAAATCCAGAATGGGTTCTTGGTGAAAGCAAGGAGTGTAATGTCCAGTAACTCTGAACAGTCAGATACAACATTGTATGAGGAAGAGCAAAGAACATAGGTAATTTTTGCAGTATGAGGATTGACATGGGAAAGTGTAGTTCTTAGAAAGACTTGTGGGTCATATCAGTTCATCAGCTTAACATGAGGTACAGACACTTGAGATGCAGACTTGTAAGTAGGAATATCAATGTCTCAGTGTGAAGCTCAGATTGTCTGTTACTTCTGTACTTGAATGGTGCAGCATCCACAGCAACACTGTGTCCAGCTCTGTATTTCAGTAATGATTGAGAAATTAGCAAGTGTTTGGGGGAGAGAGCTGAGAAGCTTTGGAGAGCCACAAAACACGCCTTACTGTGAAAGACTGAAGGAGAGCAGCTTGATTGAGGGCTTAAAGGGTGATTTTATTGGTCTGTGAGTACCTACTTGGAGAGCAGAAACATGATTGCAGAGGGTTCTTCACTTTGGCAGACAAATTTATAGTGGATCAAATGGTTGGCAGTTGAATAAAGTTATAATTGGACCAGAAATACGGCAATTAAATACAAGGTAACATTAAGTGACTTGATGTAGAAGTGCAAAATTCCAGGTCAATATTGGGAGAAATTCTAAAAGAGTTTTACTCTAGTAAGTGGTTTCCAGCTGTCTTTGGTATGCAGACCCCTGAGAACTTCCCAAGATGAATGCCACACCTTTGTACAGTGCATTTAAACCCCTTTTCTAGTGTTAAGTTTTATACTTCTTATAGACATAATTCTTCAAGGTCCATGGGCCACAGATTGAAACATTTAACATTCAATCCTAAATCAGGGCCTTGAAGTAGGAATTAACCAAGCAAGTCCTATGGTCTGTGGTGTACAAATGGTCAGATTAAGTGATTGTTGGGGGTTTCCTTTAGCTTTATGACCTAGGAATCTCAGCCCAAAATGTAGCATTTGAGGAACTCTGATGCATTAGCCCTTACTCAGCTATTGCTCCCTATCCTGTGAAACACTTATGTGCAGAAGATGACTAATGGGTTTAGCCATATTGCTTAGAAGTTTTATAACACTGGTGCCTGAAGCCAAATCCATTCTGCTACTACTCTGGTTCAGTGGCTTTCATTGTCTCTATTTTGTCTGTTGTGTTCACACATGAAAACGAGGCAGGAAGTTGCCATGGCAAGCTTTTTATTAATTTAAAATATCCTGGATACTGAGAGCTGAGTGGGTAACAGGTGGCAATGCTTAGGGATGTGCTCTGCACAGACACTTGTTCTCAGCCCCATGCCATCCTCTTCTGACAAAAGCATGAAGAGAATTAGGCAGTCAGCCTAGAATAATCTGTTTGTTTATTTTTTTTCTTCCTTCTTTTACTGTGCAATTTTCTATCAGGATCAGTTCCGTGAGCTGTTTTTCTGTAGGGATACACAAATATTTCCCTACTTGACTTGGTACAAGATATCGAGCAGTTTTAGGACAGGACTGGGCATTTTGGGAATTTAATGATGCTTAAATAAAATAATAAAAAACCCAACAATAAACAACAACAAACAAAGCAAAAGCCAAATACGACTATGCTTTTCAGTTTAGACTCTTATCACTGTCCTTGTATAGTTGTGCTCACTTATTATTCCCTGCATATTCAGAAATGCCTTGCTGGCATTTGTACTGATTTTGTGTGTGTGCAATCAGAAACCATTTTTAAGGTTTAAAATATTTAAATTAACTAATTATTTCCTTACATTGTGGATTCGCCATCTTTCACATCCAGCTCCAGAGCTGTGACTCCCCAGTCAGTTAAGCGTATTTTGATGGATTGGATTGACACAGATGCCCATTTACCTCCATTTTTATTCCAACTTCCTTTTAGCAAACAATTATGGAACAGCAATAGCTTCCTGCTGGGCAGACAAATTCTTTCTGTCCTCCTTTAACACAGCCATACATTTTTCCCAGTGATGAATGCAGTAGAACCAAATCATATGAATCTATGATTTGTTCCGGCTGCTATTGAAGAAAAATGATTAAAACAACAACAACAAAGTGGAAAGAAAACTCCCTGATTTTTTTTTCTGAGTGCCAGCAAACATGCTACCATTGAGTGTAAGCAGCAAAATGCATTTTGAGCCTCAAGAACCAAATGTGTATATAAGCAATAAGATGCTAAATGAATAATAGAGCAGAATGGCATGACACCACATCGCAGTCCTCAACCAGTAAGTAGCACAGTTCAACCTCAAAAGCTACTGAGTAAGACGAAAATGTCTCTTTAACAGTATTAGGGGACAATTTATTATGTGTATCCTTCGAGTGCGGCACAATGTCACTGCAGGCCCATTGCATTTGCATTATTTCCAGACAACGGCAGCAGCAGAAAAGGACACTGATTTATTTCAGAGCAGGCACAGGTGATTTTTATGTCTGTTGGGACTCGGCCAGATATGGCTTAACCCATTCAAGTCTTTTCTGCTTATATGAAGAGGTGTCTTTTTGTAACATCCTTATCTTCCAGCTCAGATTTCGTTTAAGTTACTCAAGGAAAAGACAGAGGATTTTGAAGTCTTTTTTCTCTTTTAGAGAATTATTAAAGCTTTGTTCAATTTAAAGAGAATGAGTTATCGGCAATAGCTTGATCTGTTAAAAATAATTCTGACTATCACTTTCACTAGGCAGCTTTTAAATGGTGCATGATTTCCACACCCTGTGATAGCCAAAACTGAGTAATCTCCTGATAGTATTATTCCCTATTGCACATAAGCTAATTTGCCAGGCTCAAAAGATAACATATAAGAAAAATCACTGTCTGGCTGTCGTGATCCAGTCAAAGCATGCAAGCTTTATTTCTGCTGCACTAGAGAGCACCAAGGACTGCCTGCATTCCATTTTCCCAGAACTATAGAAGAAATAAATGTGGCATCTTGCTGGAAGTGCCACCCTACAGAAAGATGCAGGATTGGGGTTAGGACCAAGTACAATCACTATTGGCAATTAGAGACAAAGTAGAGGTGCTAATCCGAGGTAATTATGACTGGTTTATGACAGTCCATCTATTTTATTACTTCTGTATAACAGTTAAGTGGCAGCATGTTTTTCCCCTTCTGAGCAGCTGTCTGGTGTTGTGTGGACATGTGGATCTAATTCTACTGATGGGTGAAAGAGAAGAAGAAAGTCCAAGTGAGAATTCATGTCCTGCCTGAAAGTGAGTCCTTCATAACTGATGTACACTGTGCTCAGCAGTACAGCTGAAAAAGGATATTTTTTTCAGGACTGTTCCACTTTTTTTTTTTTTTTTTTTAATTCTAAATAGGACAGAAACTGATTATTCTGAATTTTTCTCAGGGGAATTTTGTGAAGTTTCCTTTCAGGTCCATTAAAACACTTTGTTTTGTTTCTGTTTAGAAAGGGGGTATTATGAGTCTGATTGAAAGAACCAGAACAGGACTAAGAAAAACTACCTACATGCTATAAATTCTTAAAAAAGGTCTGGAGATGTATTGTTCCAGAGTACTAAGACAAGACAGTTCAATATTTTTGGAAAGGATGCTTTAGTAGTCTACTAAGATAAGATACTGGTAAATTAGCCCAGTTTTGCAAAGAGTTTTCATTTTCACTGCACTCAAAGCATCTGCTGCAGTGCTGCTCTGCTAGACTTAATTCTGACCTTCCCTTCTCTGCTATATGGTCCCTTTGCACTCCTGCCTACTGCAGAAGAAAGGTTCTTGGTCATTGCACAAATGTGTGAACATAGTTCAGTGAGTGCAATAAATGGAAATGTAGGCTTCAGTTTGGTTTTTTTTTTCATGTTACTCAGCATGTTTTGATGCCTGTGATGAGGCAGATACACTTGTAGGAGTGGAGAATGTGTCTTTGTTCAGTATCCCTAGCAAAAGCAGTCATGGGTGGCAGGTGCTGAAACAAATCACCTCAGTGCCTGTGGACTTGCTAGGGAGTGATTCTTGCACTCGTGGTGTCCTCAGCGTGAATTGCTGCTGCTGTCCTCTTACAGGAGGCAAATAGGGCTCAATGGCTATTACACATTAGCGAAGCGGTGTATTGTAAATCCAGTTCTATCACAAATCTACTGGGCAGTCTGTGGCATTTTTCTATGGCTTATTCCTCTACTCAGTAACATAATTTGCTCCTTTTTAAAGCCTTTTGAAAGATTTTAATAACATACACTACTTGCATGGCAGGGGGTGGGACTACAGCTCTGTGAATTTGATAGCAATGAATAGACTAAAGGGGAGTCTGGGTGTTGATGGTTCAGGCACTGTGTTAACTATTGGGAAGACCTGATCACTGCTCTAAAAGAGCAGAAAAATGAGAAAAAGGGCAAGTGACAACAAAAAAAGCAATAACTGTAAAGGGCAAAGTAGAGGAGAAAATGGTCCTGGGACACATATGGTCCCATAAGTTAACAATTTGGACAACCTCTGCTGAGTTTAGTTTGGCTTCTTCCTAGTCCAGCAGGGTGTCAGATCTCTTAGCTATGAATCACATATTCTGAAAAGGAATTACCTGGTGTAATGGTGAATTATAATGGGTATCTGCTCTCTGCAGAGATATTTCAAATGGGCAGCTGAAGCCTGTGTAGGAAAAAAAAAAAAAGTAATTGGCTTTTGGTAAAAAAATAATAATGCTGCTTTCTAAAGAAAATAGTCTCATTATTAAGCATAATACACCAAGATGATGAATCAGGTGGAGTGAGGAAGAGACATCTTTTTAAAAAGTAAGATATTATTTCTTTTTCCCTTTCTTCCTTTGCTGACAGGTGAAATACCCTTTAGATACCAGAGGACTTGAACACTCTCTTTGTGGATCACATAGTTCAGACAAAGCTGAGCCGAGCACTGAACTTAGCTCTGTAACAGAGAAATTTAGTAACAGAGTTTGTAATTTTTCCTCACCTCAAGTCTAATTGATACAGAAAACAAATGAAAATAATAAAAAAAAGGTTCTTACTGAAAACAGATTCAAACTAGAGTATGACTTAAGCTACTTAACCATCCCCAACAAGTTATATAAAATAATTATGCCTAATGCTGCCTAAATAGCTTATATCATTTTTAAAAGAAAAATATGTATTTTAAGGGTGATAGGTTAGGAATTCATGACTGTTGTGCTTGCCACTCATTTCAAGAGCACTGTATTAACAAGCAATATTGTCAGATGTCCCCTGCAGAAATGGCAGTTCCTGGTGAGGGTAGGGCAATCTTTCAGCTGCTCATCACAGCCTTCCCAGCCTATGTGTCAGATCCATGAGAAGGGCATTCAAGCCTCCACCAGCTGCACTGTGCAGATGGGTTGTTTTTCCTTTTACCCGCCACCAAGAAATAACTCCAAGTCAACCTGTGCACACAGGACCTGTAGACACAGATCCCTTTGGTTTGAGGTATCCAGGCTTCAGAAAGGGTCTTCACATACTTGAGAAACACCATCTTTAATGTTGGTTTAGTCTGATTTTTCTCTTCCTCTCTTGTAGGTACAAACCTTGTTCTGCTGTCTTTCAACTTAAGCATGGCAGAAAGAGCTGCCAATAAATGTATTATCTGGGAATCATGATGTGCACATCTGATAAAGCACCTCCTTGGGTCAAGCTTTCTTTTGTACATTGTCCTTAATATTACATTCAGTTTTGGTACCTGGAGTGATGGCTAGTCCATCTGACAGTACAATCCTGATCTGTGAGGAGGACAGGTAAGGTTTTAGGAGCTGGTGCTCAAAATAGCCAAGTATGTCTGATAGACAGTTAATAAAATACAGGTTTAGAAGCAATGACATACCAATGCTTTAACTGACATTACAAAGAGCAATTGTGGCTTTAATGACATGTATTTTATGTAACCAGAGAAAACAAACAGGTAGAAAGGGATAAAGCATGTGTGCTGTATTTAAAATCAGATGATGTAAGCAGCTGAATTTATACACCAGCATCTGCACAAGGCTGCAAAAGAAACGGCTTCCATTGGGCATCATGCCTTTCCACCACATTAATTCCATTGTAAACCTCTTCTGTATCACACTTTTACTGCCTCCACCATGAACAAATTAGCTGCAGTCTGGTGACAGCAGCCAAATGCTTCTTCCACATAACAAAGCAGAAGTTTGGTTGCACAACTGCTTTTTTGTAACAGAGCAAAACCATCACACATCCGTAATTAACCGTAACACATGCCTCGGGGTTGCTTTTGCAATGGGGGAAGCAATTCTTTCAAGAAGCATCTTAATCCATTTTCTAAGACCCATTAGGACATCCTTTTCAGAAACATGTGAGTGATGCAGGGCACAGTGCAACATCCTCATGGGCCTGTAGCTGGTGTGGTTGAAGGTGACCGCTGCTTCTGAATCCATACCCTGTTCATAAACACTCCTTGCTTTGGTGAGCACTTGGTTGGTTCAGTGGGAACTGCTGCCAGGGGACTCAGCTGATTCTGCTGGCTGAGGGTGACACTTATCCCACGCCTTCTGGTGGTTTTGCTGTAGGGTGGCAGCTCCAGCTACATGGGGTTGTGAACATCTGGGACTTTCATATCTTGAAGGGCTCCAGCTGTTCCTAAAGCTGTGGCATCTGCCATCATACTAGCCATTTCCAAAAACTTCTTTGGCACTTGGAAGTCAAATCCTCATAGATTTTCAGGTGTGATTCCAAAAAGGTAGTGATAGCTGCCTTTTTTCTTCTTGCTCAAAGGATGCTGCTTCCATGTTTCTAAGGTGTCTGTGAAATAGCCGTTGAAGAAGGGAGAACTTAACCCTCATGATCCTTCAGCTTTATGCTGAATATGACATATTATGGGATGGAATAGTTTAGGGTCACCTGTCCTGTCTGCTCCTCTCTGCAGGTGCAGCCTTTCACTTTCTGCATACCAGACCTTGGTAGTAACTGTAAACATGGAGCGTCATCACTGCTAGAAGCAGACACTCTGCAAAAATTTGCTGTTAACTTCAGAAAGTGCAGTTACTTAGAAGTGACTGAGATGAAAAGTAAAATCACTGAAAAGAATTATTTCTGTTATAACTCAACCCAGAACAGTGTCCAAAGCTAATAGTTAAAGCTCTAAAGCTTTTATTGTTCATTACTGTAAAGAGTGTATTAAACCTTCAACCCTGTTGTTTATTTTTAAACATATATTCTGGTGACACATGTTGAATTTAATTATATTACTGGGTTGAGCCAAGGCATTTAATGCTCAGAGAATTATAATGATTACCTAGGAGCAATCATCAAAGGTATGTCCTCTTGAATAATATAGAGACTAGACCTAGGACTAATCTTACATATCTGCTTTTTAAAGAAAGAAACCAAATCTGAGGAAAAAATAACCTGAAGTTCCAAATTTTCTGAAATTGCTAAGTTGTTATTCACCAGGTGACTCAAATGTTCCATATCTCATGAAAAACCATTCCTGCCTACCTTAAAGGACATATGACCAAAACAGTTGGTTACATGGCAAGGGATGGTCCTGTTGGCATCTGTCTTTGCCAGCCCAACACATTACTGTGTCTGTTCAGTTTCCTTCCATCCGTGTCTTGACTCCTTTGTCAGCACTACAGTACTGCTGAGAGGCCTCATCTGGGTCAGGGATGTATTTAGCTGCTGTATGACGAGGTCAAAGAGTTTACTGGCTAAATAACAGAGGCAAAATATCCTTTCCACCACTGGTGGCAACATGCTTACCTGATGTATATATTCCATTGGGGTACCAAGGAGAGCTGGCCTGTGGAAATGCAAAAAGACCCATTTATAACCCAAGAACTGACAATATGCTCAGTTTTAATTGTGGAACAGCAGTGAGAACCTGCTCTTGCATGTCTGACAGGCAGCAGCTAATCAGTTTGACCTAATTTTTGGTTAGCATCTAAAAGAAAATGGTTAATATTCTTGTGAAAGAAGATTGTTGTACAAATATGTGTGAGCCTGTGTTTATATTATGTACAAATATATATATAGCAAAATCTCATTGAAGGAAATAATAACTTTTAAAATTATTATTTTGTATAGTACAATTCACAGCTGCTATTTTATGTGGATACTGTTAGATGGTATTCTACTGGATGCCAAAACTCAATGGCAACTCAGGGTAAGAAATGAAGCAGAAAAAAACACAGAGGAATTCTACTTATTTCTATTCAGTTTAGGCAATAAGGATCAGAAAAAAATGATACAATTCAATGACTAACAGGAGTGTTAGCTTTATGTCTTTGATACTAAATGAACTCATTAAAAAGGGTCTTGTAAATGAGCACTGGACCTTAAAGCAGATGAAGAATTGTGAAGGCAGTTTTGCTGCATAGGGTCAGGGTTGTAAGGTGCTCCTTAACATTTTAGGCATGGAGACACTATTCTCTCTTCTGCGCTATTAAAATCTGAAACAATGAGGAAGAAGGTTGTAGCGCTGGAGGTATTCTTCTGTTTTCTTCCCTAAACTTTTAAAGGGCTGAGATTAACAATGTATGGTGAATATCACCAGGCACTGAAAATGCTAATTCTAAAAATCTGCCCTGACTTTGTGCATAAAACTCCTGTTTTATGGAGTGCTTTCCCTACAGCTGTGCAATGATGTCAGTTAAGAAACAACCAACCCAGCAAACAACTGATTCCCTCTAAAATTACAGGATCCTGATAAAACAAACTTTGAATCCCAGGTGTCATCTCCAAGTCAGTCTGGAGAGGTTGTATATGGCACAGGAAAGTTAATTCTTCGGTGGATAAGTGAAGATACCCAATTTGGATAGTGAATGGATAGTGAATAATCCAAGTCGCTGTTCAGCAGATGGCTTGGGTTTTGCACCTGGTACAGGCACAGGGCAAAGATCTGTGCTGTTCCTGATTCATATATATATTTTTTTTCATATTTTTAATCTCATGGAGGTCTTCTAAGATGCCTTACATATGGACTGAGAAGAAGGTGTTCACATCTGGGACCAGATGAAAGATTTTGCTAGATCTTTTCTCCAGCTAGCAATAAGGCCAGAAAAAAAGGCCAAACCAAACATGAGTTGGGAAGTGTCAAACTGTTCTCCAGTTCCAGTTACCCTCCATTTTTCTGGCTTGAAGAAGATAATGAACTAAGGAACAACTTTGGATGGTATTTTCAAACTGCTTTTATTTCTCTTGAATTTCAGTGATTTCTCATTGTGAAATGTTCTTAAATTTTATTAGCAAAAACTGTTTGGTACCAGAATAAATTTGGTTTGCAAGATAGTTTGAAAAACATATGAATTCTGCTATGGCTTCAGAAATGCTAGGGGACCAAAACATATTTGCACAGAGGTATTGGTCAGCTCAAAATGCTCTATACACAAGGAAGCTATGAAAAACTCTTGCAGTAGGCTTACATGAAATAATCTACACCCAACCTGTGCCACGCAAATGAAGATACAAAGAACTTCTCTGCTTCTTAAAAGGTATTAGCTTCATCCCCCAAAGAGAGCATTTAATTGTCTTTCCAAATTTGCTACTCTTCAGTATTATGTAATTCCAATTATTATCATTGCTCATATAAATGTCCAATCAAGTTGAACCTTTGAGTTGTAGGTTTCAAGGAAGACCTGCAAGTTTGGATCCCACGGTTGGATTGCACATTGTATGAAAGGAGGTAGTTCCCTGAGTTGTTTTGTATATCCTACCTTTTAATTTAATCAAATGCCTTTTGTTTTCTTCCTTTCTCATGCACGTGTTCATTTCAATCTCTTTTCACATGAAAGGTTTTCCATGCCCTTCTTCTGTCACCTCGCTTTCCTGAAAGTAGATTTCTTTTCACCAGCATTTGCAAATTAGCACGGTCGAAGGCAATTTTACTTTCACGCCTATCTTTGTTTTGATTGTTTTTTTCCAAGAGAGATGTTTTCTTCAAAGATTATCTTCCTATGCCTAAAATCTTTAGGCAAAACATAGATGTGGTAGCAAGTGCTGTATGTCTCCTCTACTCCTGTGACAGTTGTGGCTACTTCTGGCAGGACATATTTTGGTGTCTTTAGAGTATGAGACTCACTCAAGGAAACTTGCCCTTTTCTCTGTGGGGTAAACCTGCTTATCATGAGACTTAGCAATGATAAAAGCACCAGAATTGAAATCTCTTCTATTTCTTGCAAATGAAGTTAGCTGTCTCCATACAGGTTTAATTTATTTAGTTAAAAAACATAGTTTTGTCACTGTTTGATAATATCAGCATTATTCTTGACTCAAGCATTCTTAATTTACATGGAGAAATGCTTAAATGCTATGGTGAAAGAGTACACAGAAAACCTGTAGACAGACAGATAACTTCCATGGGCAGCTGGTTTCTGAAAAAAGAGGTGACCAATTTCTGAGCTGTTTGCTTGCATGAAAGATAACATTATCATGATATTTTCTCAGCTGTGCTCAAGCAAAAGGAAATCACTGGCTTTTGCCTAATGGACATTAATTTACTCCATTAGCCCATCTCCTGGTTCTTCCTGATGATGAATAGTGTCATCAGTTGTTTTAAATAAAACAGCTTAAAGTAACAGGGCAGAAATTATACATGTGTTTCCTTTCATTCTTTATCCTGGAACTGCTTTCTTGTGTGTTTATATCATGTAATCATAGAACGGTAGGGGTTGGAAGGGACCTCTGGGTTGCCATTAACCATAAACACTGCTCTTGTGTTCTGCTTTTGGCCCCTCACTACAAGAAAGACACTGAGGTGTTGGAATGTGTCCAAATAAGGGCAATGAAACTGATGAAAGGTCTAGAGCAGAAGTCTTATGAGGAACAACTGTGGGAACTGGGGTTGTTTACCTTGGAGAAAAGGAGGCTCAGGGGAGACGTTATTGATCTCTAAAACTACCTGAAAGGATGTTGTAGCAAGATGGGTGTCAGTCTGTTCTCCCAAGTAACACAGAAATGGCCTCAGGTTGCATCAGGAGAGGTTTAGATTGGATATTTGGAAAAATTTCTTCACAGAAAGGGTTGTCTAGCACTGGAATAGGCTGCCCAGGGAAGTGGTGGTGTCACCATCCCTGGAGGTATTTAAAAGACATGTAGATATGGTGCTGTGGGAAATGGTTTAGTAGTGGCCTTGGCAGTGTTAATTTAATGATTGAACTTCATGATCTTAAAGGTCTTTTTCAACATAAACCATTCTATGATCCTACAACTTGATTATTTTACACACTATTCATGCTGGATGACTACTTTTTGGGTTAAATTCACTCTTAGACAGAAAGAGCAATGTACCAGCATATGTCCTGAAATGTTCTCTTTCAGGTCATACAATTGACCACATTCTAGGCTGGATTTGCAATCGTTAATTTCTATAAACCCCTACCTTGATGACCAACAAACTCACTTTTAGCCGTCACCTGAACAGTTCTGTCATGATATTTAACTTACAGTTGACAATTTTTGGCAAACACAAATTTTAAAGCCAGAAGGGGCCCTCACAACATTTAATGACTGTACAGTCTACTCTGCCAGGGACTTGGATGTGAACTCTGCAGAATTTTTAAACTCTATGAAAAACAATGACATTGAAATCCCTCACACGATTTTGGATCTGACAAAAAAGCAGATGAACCTTAGAGTCAGTGCTAAAAGCCTCTCAGAAGCTGGGGGTGAGAACATCTCTGTTTTGAAGGATACCACGATAAGTGGTTTAAGGTGCAAGTGCTTCGCACCTCCATCTCAGACAAATTGACATCCACTCAAAGTAAAAATCCAAGATTGGTGTGAAGTAAGTTTCAAGACTGAATATCAGTGTCAGATTGATGGAATTAGTTCAAGTCCCAAAAAGGAAATGAATATGTAAGAAGAAATCCCTGCTAGGCTAAGCATCCTCAACGTCCTATCATATAATGATTTTCCAGCAGAAGGGTCATACAACTAGTAAAAATTCCAGCTTCAGAACTGCTTTGTTTCTGTTATGAATTCAAGGAGAAATTGGCACCAGCTCAAGCTTCTCTTGTTACAAGAGAACTACGATTTTGTATAAAGGTGTCCCAGTTGTCACTTAGGCATTAGAGAGCTTAGCACAGCTATCCTAAAGCAGGCAATGTACTGGAGATTAACAAAGAGACAACTATGTATATAGTACTAACTTCAGTATCTGTTTCCACACCTTATGCCTCTTTGATGGAGGAATACTTCATATACCATCCCATCTGCTCTATCCAAATGAATTCCTTTTTTTTTCCTGTAGGTCTTAAATGTGGCAGTGGAATTGGTTTATGTGCTTGATACAGAGAAGAGAGACCTCCCCAGATTTACAGATTTTAGAACAATAAGGAAGTCTGACAACCTGAGTAGGTACAAAGTCAACACTGGAAAGTTTTACGAATTACTACTTTTAGCTATGCAAGATGTGTTGTATCCCAGAACCATCTAGGTAGACAAAGGACTTTCCCTCTGCATCCTTTTGAAGACTCAACAACTTGTCCAAATCAGAAGAAGCCTCTGACCTGTTGAGGCAAGATATCTTCCCTTCCTCTGTATCCAAGGATGCAGGGACTGAGTTCTCACAGTCTGCATAGGAAGCTTGGTTCACAAGGAATGATGTAAAAGCCATAATGCCTTCTGTAGCGTGCATATAGTCCTTGGGTGACCTTCAGTAATTATACTCCAATCTTTTTTACAATCACTGTTAAAATAATAGGACTTTCCTTGACGATGATAATCAGAAGGGAAATGTCACCACAAATATATTCCTGAGGAAAAGAGTGAGTTGAGTGAAATCACAATGTGCTCAGTATTGGCTATATTCAGACTCATAAAAATTTTGCCTCCGGATGTTAGATCAGATAATAGCACATAGATAGACAAGCCATATTGCCTAGAATAAATCCTTCAGTAATGGGTGCATTAAAAATACAACAGACAGATTAGATGGATTTATCCATCTATTTCAGATAGTAAGAAAATGTAGATATGGTAGCTGAGGAATTGTTGAGGCAAGGGGCCATGTGGACCTTGAAATGCCTTGAACACTGAGCCTGCATCTATGGAGAACAGCACTGAGGAAGACTCTTTCCAGACTGAGTCTGGACCTGGGTTTGTTCTGAGTTTCCATGAGACAAGTCATTGAATGACTTGGGGATGTCAATTATTCTGTGTTTCAGCCTGAACATAACTAGAAGTTCCTTCTGGAAGAAAACTCTAACTCTAACTCTAACTCTAACTCTAACTCTAACTTCATTTGCTCAGGGACCAAATCTTCCAGGTTCTGAGCCCATGAGCTGCTCCTGGTTGCAATTCTAATTAATTGAAACTCAGAAGAAGAGGTGTGATAAAATATGATGAAGTAGACACAGTTAATTAAATCCCTTTACTTCTAAATGATTTCCAAACTCCAATGGCAGCAGTTCTAGTCACCTCTTCATCTTTCTCTCTCCTCTGCATCTCACAGAGCTTCTGAGATAGTAGATAGCTTCTAATGTCAAAGTAGATTGAGTAACCAAGTTGTGGTAATACAGACTTTGCCTCCCCAGAAGCCTGCAGCTAAATATTCCCCTCCAAACCTTCAAGAAAGGTTGATTCACCCATCTTTGTGCTGTGTTTACTTGAAGCTGCTCTGGCTTGATAAGGAGGTCTCAAATACAGAGAGGAGGCTGGCAGTGGATTTTGGCAGCTTTCTTAATGCTTTCTGTTTTCCCTTCCTTTTTGCCATGACAGTTTTCTGCAGTGCTTGCCAGAAAAGATGCAGATTGTGACTGGTTGCTGTTCTTCACATTAAACTGTAAGTAGCTCAGAGGAATAACTGTGGCTTTTCTTTTTTTTCTCGTTTATGTACAGGATACAGAATAGTATCTATAGATGTAGACAACTATGAGGTAATATTAAAGCTGATGGTAAAAAATTAAAATGTTTGTAGTTCTGTGTTCCATTTTCCACTCCACCCTAACATAATCATCTTCTGGGGAAAAAAAATAACAAAAAAGACTGGAGGAGACCTCCACTGACTAATCACTTGGGGGTTTGCCCCGATACTTCTGTCTCATACTGTTGGGGGCTCAGACTATGAAGTTCAAGTACTTCTGTTTTAATAAGTTGCTGTACCTTTGCCCAAGGCTGTGATTGAATATGTGGGCAGTTATTGTGGTTCGGTTGACACTTGGAGGCTTATTATGCTGTGTTAGTTTGATTTTGAATTTGCACCTTGGAGGGTTTATTTAACTCAAATACTAATTTTTTTTTCTGTTGCCAAACTGAATCAAAAGCTCCAAATTTCACTCAAGTGAAGAAAAATACAAATCTATGGAAATTCCAGTGGAAATAGAATTGACAGTGCTAGGTAGTAGGCAGAAATGCTTTCAAAATCTGGGAGCTTTTCATTGTAACTGTAGGCATGCCATGTCTGAATTTTGATCTTGTATAGAATTAGGACATAAGAAGAGTAATTGCAGTTTTGTGTTATGTGGCGTATATTTCACAGCAGTCCTGTGCCATGCTGACTCTACCAAAGACAGTTTGAATGATTTCACTATCACCAAACACTTGTGGAGAGACAAAGGTGTATAAGGAGAATATGTTGTCAGGGTGTAGAGGAATTTGTGGAGCATCTTTGGTGCTGTTCATTGCTGACAAGATGTGTGTGGTCTGATCTGGTGTGACCTTTGTAATGCTCTCCATGAGAATTTTGCCTGGCTGGATGGCAAGGCATAATCCTCCTGATGACTGTGAGGAGGGTCCCAGGTGTGAAGGCACAGCTCTGATGAGGAAAGATTCAGACACAAATGCCCATGCTGTATCTTGAAGAATCTCAGCTACTGAAAATGAGAGATCTTCCAGAGATTTTACATGTGTTTTTATTCTGGCAGTGACACCTATGAAATTACTAGTTTTACCAAAAAGCATCATCATCACTGCTGTAATCTTTGTATCACATTTCTACTATAAGGGACAACTCTCAACATATGTGACAAATAAAAACACAAATCCAGGATTATGTCTGCTTGGTCAAGGGCAATAATGGTCTCACAAGTCTTTGGCTTAGCTAAGGAAGTGTCATAAAAAATCCACAGTGGCAGCACAGGCTATAGGTAGAAATATAAATATTTTCAGAACCATCACTGTAATTATTTCTGGCTACTAAATAGTCTTAAAAAAATATGCAAAACCAAAAAAAAAGCGCAATTATAAATGTTAACATTCTGTTGTCAAATCTCCATCATTAGAAGAGGCCATACAAACATTTGTATGATAGAAGGGTTAGATTGGAAGGGTGGGAGTAGTTCTCAGCTACAAGGCTAGAATAGACATGGTCCCTCCCCCAGGCAGTCTGGGGCGGCTGCAGCATCCTTTGGCTCCTTCCCCCATCAATCTGCCCCTGAGAGATAATATTTTCCCTTCCCCCAAAGCACTTTTAATCTGAAAAGCAAGTGGGTGAAACAGGAATGGAACGTGGAGGGCAGATGAATTAATAGCAGCAAGGGTGTGTTTTCACATATGCTAACCCATGTGTACAGTTTGTAGGAGTAATAAGTCAATCTCTCTGCCTAGTGGGACAGAGGGTTTTAAAGGCATCATGGCTGAGCTGGGAGAAAGCTTGAAGACAGGGCATGAAGGTAGAGTTTGTTCAGGGAGTTCACATTCCAACACTTCTTGTAGCTTCTATTATTAGAGTTCTGGCTTGTCTAGAAATGTTAAAAATAAAATGGTGCTGCCTGGTACAGCATGGGGTGCAGTGAAAGATTAATTATGCTGTTCTGGATTTAATTTTGGTGTCCTTACACACCCTAACCTCATTTAAGAGTGGACTCTAGTCCTATACAAGAAAAATGTGGGTTTTTTTTAAACTTAACATGCTTTTGATCTTTCATGCAACCCAGTACTTGAAGGGGAGATGGGGAAGATTCATTTACATACTATAAAGACACTTGTTGTACATGAGGAAAACAACATCATACCACATCATGATGTGAATGTAGTTGGACCAGGAAACTGTTTGAAAGGGGCTGCCACAGTTTTCTGATGATTTGAAGTATGTGTGAACTCATTGTCTCTGACTATCAGCTGATGTATAGCAGCAGGACTCCTCTGACTTTGTTAAAGCTTACTTATTTCAGTGAGGATTTGTCCATTTGTGTTCACAGTATTCATTAGATGCCAATATCTAATGAGTAACAATAAAAAGTCCTATCAGCCCTCTGATAACAATACTAAGAGGACACTAACACTGGCAGGATATCCCTCAGCATTTAGAAAATATTCGGGAAAACTAAAAAAGAAATCAGAAGGCAGGGTGTCTGGAATAATCTCAGAATGTGTTTACAGGCTCCTTTAATTCAGGGCCATTTCATTACATTGCCAAAATTAATCACTGTCTTCAGCTCCTGTCTTGGTTGCTTATTTACTGCTAACTTGATCTTCTTGGTGAGATTTTATTGCTCCCAACCATCATGCTCTTTTAACATAAGATCCAATACAGATTGCAAAGAAATTAATAATGTACAGACCAAGCTAATAGAAACTTGGGCCACATGTAATTCTGTTAAATGTAACACCTATGCCATTAAATCCATAGTGCCTGTACAGCCTCAGATCCTTATGTATGAAATAATTGGGTTATGATTGTTACCTACTAAGAATGAGAAGCACAGATGTAATGGCTAAGCAATGCTCTTTATCAAAATAACAATCTGAAGAAAAGAGTGGTCTGCCCACAAGCCCTTCTGCAAACACAGTATTCCCAGTGCTGCCAGCCTGACACTTTGTTGGAACCCAGCTGTTCCCCGCTCTGCCACCTGCAAACAGCATGAAGTTGGCTTTGGTATGAGAAAATTTGTCCCATTGAGACATGGGGAGAACTGAGCTCTGCTTTGTTTGAAACATGGATTTGGTTTGTGTTAGGCCTCTGAGGTGCTGTATAACTACAAAATACTCTTCACCGTGCTAAGCCTCTTTCCTCGGATTTTTTTTGTATGGTCCTCCATTTCCCTTTTTAAAGGATGGGTACTGTATGTTACTCTGTATATATGGTGTCTAGAACAACAGTGCCCTGACCTAGTTGGATACTTTGAGCTGCATTTTTCTAAAAAGATCCTTCTAATAAAATGCTAGGACACAGCAATGGTAAACGCCCCAAATGTCACTCCTTCCTTGACTTTTGGAAGATCAGACTAAAAAAGGCAAAAAAAAAAAAGCTACAGCAAAAGCCCTCCCATGAAATTCATAAGAATTCAAAATATTTTCAAGTATTTGAGATAGAATGTGCATAGGGAAATTCTACCAGTTGCTGCTGAATGTCTTGGCTAGATATATCAGTGGTAAGAGACGTGCTTGCACAAGGAGGAAGAGTTGTAATGAATGAAAACCATATGTCTGAATCCTTCAGAAAATATCCTCCAGTGCATCAATGAGAAAGTGGGAGTTAACCTGGCTCAGACAGGGAGACTGTTCTGATATCATAGAGGATGGCTGATGATATTTAATCACTTTCTTTCCCCATGTCAGCACTTCTCCCTCAACAACTTCATTGCCTCTGATTAGCAGCAACCCATTTTAATCGGCTAGTGATGATGAGCCCCTTTGACATAAATAAGTGCAGCTCCAAATGGCAGTGAGGTTGTTACTATTACTTATCCATAGCACAACAAGGCCTATATGTATGATTGAGCTCAGGACACTATTGTGCTAGGTACTAGAAATGTGGTGTAATAAAAGGTATTTCTCTGTCCTGAAGGACAAGACCTAGGTAACAAAGCTCAAACAGAAGTATTATTTCAATGATTGAGAGGAAAGAGAAGGTATGGAGGTAGAAGCCTCAGCTGTCACCATCTCTGCATCCTGTTCATAGACATCTTGCAGGCACCAGGCCTTTCTTCTGCAGGTGTTTTAAGAGCCTTCAGAGTCTATGGAGGGGGGCCAGTTAAAATCATCATATTGCAGATTTTAAAGGGAGAGCACAAGTTGAGAGACTGTTACAGTGTGAGCCATCTGATAGCGATCTTAGAAGATAAATTTGGTAATGATAGGTACCAGCAATCAGGTCTTGCAAGGGCATATAATTATTGTGTAACAATTTCCCATTTGTCATACAGGGTTACATGCTTTCATAAGGTGTGGAGTTGCTTTTTACACAGCAACCACATAGCCTGGGGCATCTAATCCTGAGCAAAATTGCTGCACTGTGGAATACAGTGATCTCTGAATAGACAAATACTCCATTTCTGTTACCATGTGATGATCTTTTTTATTGTCTATGTATGTTAGGTGTCAGAAGGCTCATGGAGATGCTAATTTTTCTCTGACTCTGCAAGTGAAGTCAAACAGTTATGGAAAAAGTTGTGTGTCCCCATGTTAGACATTTCAGCATTCTGCTGACAGCAACACCTGAAAGACAGTAGCACGAAGTTACAAGGGAGAAATATGAAACATAGTTGGGAAAGAACATGCTCTACTATTAAAATGAAACATGGAGCCTAACAACGGAGATGTTTCAAAACAGTAATTTAAGTAAATAGCTCCATGAGCAGCAGGCCAATGAAATCACTCTTTTGACTGGGCCATGATTCTTCCTTCTCCTTTTTGTTTGACCTGGAAGAGACAACAGATGTTGCAGATGGTCCAAACCTGCATGGGTGACTGAGCAGTTGACACTTCTTCCTCAAGAAACAAGCTGAAATAAATGCCATGTCCCTTTGATGCTGATGGGCTTGAAAGAGTGGCTTTCCAGGATATATGCAACATCAGTATGTGTTTTATACAGCCCTCTTGTAAAAAGTTGTTACGATTAAAAGCTCTACATTGTCATTAGACTTGGGTGAAGCTGGCCAAAATGCATTAAAAAACTTCATATAAGCCTTGCTTCTCTGAGAAAGCAGGAGAAGCAAAAAGCTGCAAATTCTACATGAAATTGTTTCCAGTTGTCTTGCAAAGCTTGAACCAATTCAAGCTTATCAACAAAGAAAGAGGATCAGGGAAGGCATTTCGGCAGAAGGATTTGGTTGCTCACATGGGCAGCTGATTCAGTCTTAGGACATCATTCTTTATGGTAAGAACTTCTGAATAGCTCTTGGTGCCAAAACCAAACCTGTGATCTTGCACTATTTCTACTCCATGCAGAAGCCTCCACTGCTTTCTTGTACTCCTCTGCCTCACCAGTGCAGTTTAATTTCTCCTCTTTGTGACTTAAACTTTCTCTTCAAGGCCAGGATGCTGAAATTCTACAGGAGGTAAGACTCTCACATTTCGAAATCCTGTTTCATGTTTTTTGATGGTTTTTACCCCCACGAACAGAGACCAAATGCTTGAACATATAGCTCAAATCAATCCTGAAACATATAACAAATAGCAAGATAAAGGGTCCTTAAATGATCTTGAAGCTGAAAGAGTTATCATTTTAAGCTGCTAATGCTGAACACAGCTGCTGGTGTTAATGTGCTTGCTGACTGAGATTCTTGGAAGGTATGGCTGTGGGTAACAAAGTAGAAATCATCAGAAATACATTGACTTGCACCTATTGGTATACACCAACTAGCTTGCTGTCTCTTCTAGTGTTAGCCACTGACTTATCTTTTGTTTTGCTTCCACAAATAAAATTTAAAACTATTACACTCCTCATCTTTGAAAGAGTGGAGTAAATACTGGACACTCCATCTTTTTTAGATCCATCTGGGCTGAAATCCTGACTTTATTGAGCTCTGTGGTAAAACTCTTTGACTTCAATGGATTTTGTTCTTAGACTCTTACTGTCTCTGTTCCTGACTTGTCCAATATGGCCCTGCAGGTCACATCTTTGCAAATGCTCTCCTACCACAGTTATGTTTCCCTTATCTGTTTATATTGTCATTTATTTTCAAAAGGCTGCAACTCTTCTATGTTTGTATGTAGGTTCTCAGCTGGGTCTTGAACTGGTGCTTCAATAGTTAGCAGTGTTATCTTGAGGATCCTTTCTAACATAAAAGGTATATGCAAAAGGGATATTTGCTCATTTTTTAATATAAAAGGTAAATGCAAAACTCTTAGGACAATGAATAACTGTCATTGGAATTTAATTTGGATAAACACCCTAAGGTGAAGCTTTCATCTCAAATAAAGGTGAGTCTGAATTTATTAGGGGTAGCATTATGTTTTTGAGAGTTTCATATTTGCATCCGTGAGCCTATCTGTGATCTTTCAACTTTTGAGTCTGCAAATTTTGTCTGGAGAGTTTCCAGGAAAGAGATATTGCACCTCCCACTGTAAATTTTAGAGGAAAAGTCTTGGTCTTGAGACTTTAGAGGGAAGGTGTATCCAAATCTCACAGAACTTGGACTGGATCTTATCCTGAAGACAAATAAAAGTGTTGAAAGCTCAGTTAGATATGTCTGCATGCACTTCCAACATACTTTTGATTAGAATGAGATATAACCTGAGAGTTTGTCCTGTCATAGCCTGTGGTTTCTGGTCTAGCAAGTCACACCTTTGTGCAAAGTAGACATATATCCCTACATGGATAACACCACCGCAGCTCAACAATGCTGAGTTCCCCTCTGGGCACAAGCTGATGAAGGTGAATCAGAGCTTCATGCCAACTTGAAATGTGCCAACAAACCTTTCCAGGCAGTGGACTACCATCTTTGCAAATGACTCCTTCTATTTCTGGCTGTGTGCCAAGTGTACTAGACAAGCCAATATTTTTTTGAGAATTTCCATCTGGTGCTGCGCACTCCACTCTGGGAATTCCTCCTAAAGCTGAAGCTTATCTGAGCTTGCAGAAAATGAGTCTAGTATACAAAAAAACCAACAACCACAACAAAAAAAACCCCATCAGATTGCAATAACAACAAATAATTGTTGATAGAAAAGACCCATAATAAAAACAATTAACTCCACAAAACAATTAACTCCACAATGAAAGAAAAACTGTGAGTGAAGCAGCACATCACTTTATTACATCTTGAAGTAAGAGACTGCGTTAGCAGTGTAAACAACTGCTACTCCATGTATTTTCTGTGTATTTGTGTATTTTTGTGTATGTTCTTTTATAACCATTCCTGTATGTCTGTCATGGGAAGGAATTGGCATTTAGTATTAAATTTCTTAGACATATAATAAAGATTACAAGTGAAAAGAAATTCCTCCAACTTCACCAAGCCAGTCTGAAAAGGTGCGGTTCAGTCTGTAACAAATGTACTTTGTATCAAATTAATCTTTCAGAGCCCCATATCCCTAAAAAAGTCAAGATACTCTGTCAAGATACACTTCTCTTCCATATCTTTAAACACATAGCATCTAAATATATAAAGACCTACTATCAACTCAAACAAAAGGGTACTTATTTCCACAATCACTGCAAATTGAATGGAAGTAGCTCAGCCTTCATTAGACAGGAAGACTTTGCAGACTCATACAGAAGTTTGATTACATTGAAAAACTGGGGGAGAACAGAAGTGTAGAGAGTAATGGTACCAGTGACAGAATTAAACTGCAAAAGAAGAGGGTCTCTGTAGTCCTTGTGAGGACAATCTGAAAATCTGTCTGTCCATAAAGTGTAGAGCATTGGAAAAATGTTTTATAGTTTGTATGTCCTAGAAAAGAAGAAGAAGAGAGACAATTTCCGGTGAACAGATATGTGATATTTCCAAGACAGTAGCAGAACACCAGTTCCGATTACATTTGGCTTTTCTTTTACCCTCAAAACTCAGTTATGAAGTCAGCCATAATCTTCTTATTTAATAGTTCGAAGTCTTTATTCTCTCCCCATTAGCTGATGGCACACTGCAAGTTGCTTAAACTCATTTGTACAGGGGAAAGGGAGATGGGGTCTTCTCTCATCAATCATTTTGGCACACAGAAATCATGTCTGCCTCAGAGTCAGTTGCAGAAAAGGAGGAGCCCACAGATAATGAAGACGACTGCTGCTCTGAATCAAATCACTGGTCTCCAGCCCCCCACCTAATACTCCATCCTTCAGAATGATGAGCTCTCCCTTTCACATCATGCATGTCACTAACTGTGGGATGGTGTTCGTGTGTGTCTCCTCTTTCTTCATATTCCCATATTAATGGATATTTGCTGCAACACTGCTGCACCTCCAAGAGCAGAACGAGCTCCTTGCTTTGTGTACCTGGTCAGTGGGTTTATTTACCCTAGAGGTATCTTAATATCAATCATTTCCAGGGTGAACAATATAATTCAAAATAGACAGTTATTCTCAGAAGTAGAGTAATCTATAAAATATCTATTGCGTAATAGCCAATTCACTTGTATCTGGGATGAAATATCATAAATAAAGGATCAGAAAAAACCCAAAACCCATAACATACCCAAATTAAATCCTGTCAGATTGAGATATCGCAAAATGTCCTGATGGAAGCAAAAGCTGAGGGCATCTTAGCAGTTTGGGTAAAGATGAACATTGCTAGATCTGGGCTTTGAATCAATAGTTTTTTTGTTTAAGGATTGTGCCACTTTATGTTTACATTCCAGGGATATTTTATGATTTCTACTGGCAGAGGTGTTTTTGAAAGCCAATGTCAGTGTTGCATATGGGCATACCTGAGGAAACCAAAGGTAAAGTCTGTACTTGTGCAAAGAGGTTATTGCACACATGTTCAATCAGGGGAAAATGCAGAGTCCCATCTGATTTATCTGACAGACCCAGTTCTTAGCCATGCAGCTCCAGTGTCTCAGCAAACTGAGGCAGATTTCCTGGGATTGCATTTTCTGCCAGGTCAGACTCTTTGGAAATTCCTTGGTGTGTGTGTATTTTCCAAAGCATAATTACAGACTATTAGATGTGCTTGCTATACACCCATACACACAGACATGCGTAACTATGTTATGCAAATGTTGACTGTAACACAAATCACATTGCTTTGTTTCATGCTTATTTGCATTTCCTTGTAGCTTCAAAAAGTGAGGTCCAACTTGGAAATGGGCTTCCAATCAACACCCTTGGTATGGACCTACCCCCTGCCGCCAATCCCATCAGAAATTTGGGGGGAGTTCAGATACTTCTCCAAATGACGGCCCCAGTACTGATTAGAACTCATTTGCTTTCATTATCTGATGGTGACAAGTCTGAACAGTTTACTCTGTGTGACTAAATCCACCACAGGAGCTTTCAAATCCCAGCCTTTTGGAAGTGAAAGCTTCCTTTGGCTGCAGTTCAAGCTTTCCTGTCAGGACATTTCAAACACTCCCATCATAGGAGTTATTGCTCATATGGGAGAAGGTATGTTAACATATTCTTGGCAAATTGCCAAGCAATGGAGCACAGGATTCAGTGGAGGTATTGATGTATTTGTGTTCGGATTTTTTCAGAACCTCATCTAACACAAGCTGATCAGAATATTGAGTACATTTTATGTCTTGCACAACTTAATCTGTTTATAACATGGAAGGTTACAGGATGATTTGATCACTTACATACTATGGTGACCAACATGGGAGCAGCTATTTGAAAAGAGGGCTTTTCAATCCAGCATGCAAATGTTTAATGGGATTTGAAGCCTAAATGTGGAAGCTAGCCAAATTTGGACTGAAAATGATGGACACTTTTTTAACAGTGATGGTAATTCATCAGGAGAACAAATTCCTAATATCATTGTGGATTGTCCATCATTAGGAATCTTTTCATTAAAATAGCAGACATGATCCAGCTTACTGGTTTTGAGCCTGTGTTTGGAAGACTGCTGCAGATGCATGGGCTGCTTCAAAAACATTGCAGAAAAGCCTATCTAGCAGTAGGTCTGAATTTCTTCTACCTATGGGAAGACTTCTGGCAACTTTTAAGTGATTTGAAAATAATAGTAAAGCAAAATTAAAACAACTGTGAGCAGATCCAAGTCCACAACTGGATGTCAAGCAGGAATTATTCCAGAGAAGACCTGTGGTATGCATGGGATCTATTCAGGTGATTGCAGAAAGACTTTTGTGTCTTTAATATCTAAACTTTACCTTTTTTTTTTTTTCTTTTTTTTTTTTTTTCCCCCCAAAGCATTTCTAGATATTTGCTGCATTATTTTATTCTTTTTTCTTCCTATTTTTGAATGCAACATGTCAGTTCTAGTGGGAAACAGGAACACACGTAACTTGTGAATGTAAAGAGCTGGAGATGTTTGTCAGGTTATAGGACTGGGAACCTACTCAAGGATTATTTAGTATATTTAGGTACAGATTCTTTGTTTCTACATGAGTGACTGCATAACATGAAAGAAGAGTGTCTCTGCCTACTAATATTATGATGTTCTTTACTTCTGGCAGTCCTAAAATTATCTATAATGATCTTTTGGTGCTTTAAACCTTTTTTTCTCCCTCATGTGGTTAAACCCCTATTTCTGCATTAAAATGTTAGCACCTTTTGGTTGAGAAAGTCCTATTTAAAAGAGATGATATACTATTATTGCATGGGTGGAGTAATAAATGATAATACAAGAGTGTAGTCTATATCAAGATATGTTAAATTCACTGAAAGATGATGACTTTAACAAGCTCAAATAGTAAATGAAGCCATTAGTAAGTGGAGCCATTCCATCTAGGTAGCACCGCTGAAACAGGTGCTGTAAAAACACAGAACAAAGGGACCCATCCCTGCCCTTGAAAAAAATTTATTGTTTCAAGGAAATAGGTTAAAAGCCAAAACAGCTTTTTCCTCATTCATTTAAGTCTTTTGAATGTACCAGAAGTCAGACAGAATCACAGACCAATGCACAAAATACTCGAGAGACCAGTTTGTCTCAGAATCCATCACTGTCTGTCAAGACTATCTACTTCTATCTAGCTGACATAGAAAAATAATGCAGAGCAGATGACTGAAATGGCTATAAAATACTAAAATTACCACCTTGGGGGTTTTAAATGTTTTTATTTCAAAGGATGCTGTTTATATGTGGAGACTACTGAAGTCCTCTTTGCAGCCTGCTTCAGGCTTGTGACAACTGGGCTAAAAATGTTGCAGCTGAGCATTGATAGATATTTGAGATTTTTAGCAATATTTCCCTGCTGGTTCAGGAAGAGTGACAGGAGGAAGAAACACAGGAAGGTCTGGGCTCACCTCCTCACTCCCCCAGGAGTTTCAGGCAGTAGGTGGGCTGAGTGATGGACTGCAAAGAAAGCCTTGGGAAATTTGGATCCTCCTTGTATTGCCCCGGGTGGTCAGGTCCCAGTGAAGCTTTGGGAGCTGCATCCAAGCCTGCAGGAGATGAATCAGCAGCTGTTTCATCTGGCTGCCACCTGTAGACCTCGCACTGCTGCAGTTTTGACATTAAAAGTGAAATAAGCTGATTTTCCCCTTGCAGATGTTCAGAGTGTTCTTCAGGTTCCTGTGGTAAACATATGCCATGCTGACGTCAGTGTCAGGTGAGAGATGCCATGTATTATTTTAGAAGATAATTCAGAACTCCTTGCGAAATGTGGGCATTTGTAACTGACTGCTAGGAGAGGGAAGAAACGTGTATCATCTCGCTTTCCTCAGAAAGGGGAATTTGCCCAAATACCACAATGGGAGTGAGTCTGGCCAGCTGCCCTCACTGTGGGGCGAGCAAGCCTGATGGCTGCAGCACAACATGATGATACCTTGGGGTTGCTTCCTCATGGTCTAGGCAGCAACAGGGAGCTACCACCTGCTTTAAGTCCTTCCCACCTTCTACCTATCTCACACCTTGTCAGGCTGTGCCATCTCCAGAGCCTTCAGGACCATAGATGGGGCTGCATAGGATGGCTTTTGGATCTGTCTCAAAAAAATATAGTTTGTTGTAGAGATACAGAAATTATTTTAAAATTAAAACTATATATGTGGATTGGTTTCAGTTGAATAAGAAAACAAAGATTTAGAGAAAATTGGAACCTTTGAATTTTTCAGTTTAAAAGAAATGAAAATTAGAAAAATTAAAAAAATAGTAAAATTAAGAACATGAAATAAAATGTAAGTAAAATATTAGTAAAATGAAGTAAAAATTTTGTTTCAGGTAGAACAAGACTTAGCTGTATAATGTCTCCTCCTGGTGATACTTAGTTATTTGATTTTAAGAAACAATTACACAGGCAAATGTGTTTCGGGCTAATAGGAGACAACTGTGCAAAACACTTAAGTTCATCCTTTCAGGTAAGAAGTCCATGCACAGTTCTGGGTGCAACTAACTGTTCTGTAACACAGTTATCTGGAAGGCCACACAGCCAGACAAGAATCCTGACCCTAAATTATTGTATGCATTTTTGGTAACTACCCAGCTTCTAACAAAATGACTGTGTTCCCTATGTGCTCTGTCAAATCCTGTTGTATAATGTTACTTATCCTGATATGTATCAGTCACAATTACTGTCTGCATTCAGGTAGATGTTACTATGTCATTTGGAACAATAACAAAGAAAACAAAATCTTTTTCCTCCTTGAGTGTAGATTGCATCTTCCCGGTATGGGAAGTGAGTCTATCATATGCTTCAGGACATTCATCTTTTTCATTTTGGGTGGTATCCTGGGCACAGTCTGACACATTCAGAAAGTCAGTTTCAAATTTGTGCACTCTTTCTCTACTTGCTACTGATGTTTAATAGAGCAGACCAATGTCTGTTGCTGGAAACTTGTTGCTTTTCAGATGAAAATACTGTAGTGGAGCTATTAATGGGTGTTGAAAGTGAGAGGCTGACCTGTTAGTTACTACACTGCAACTAAAATTACAAGGAAATGGGAAAAACACCTGTGTTGTTGTGTGCTTTCTGCTTTACATTTTATGCAGTTTGTAAGAATAAAACAGTTATGTACTGTGCAATCAGTCAAAATGCAACACGTAGCAGATTTCATACAAGAGACTGTATTTGAGACATCTCTGATGTCTGGGTCAGATAATCCAACGCTGTGGCTCTTATAGTTATGCAGTCCCTTCACAGCTCATTCAGCCTTCCTTGCCAGCTTCCAAGCCTGTGCTCCTTCTTTTCATCCTTCCTTCTACTTGTATAGCAAATTATTTATGTCCAGTGCCTTAATGCCCTTTAGGAGGAGCTGCATCGTGCTTTATCACTTTTAAACGGAGTGGTTTTGCTCACAGTCTCTGAGCTCTGGGATTCCTTGAGATCCCCAGAGTCCTCTAGGAAGCTGTGGTGGACCAAGTAATCTGCTCTATAAATCAGTTTGTCCCTGCAGGCCAGTGGGAGCCATCTTGAAAACCAGGACATATATTTACCTAACAAAGTAGGGGTGTAGATACCCAGATGATTTTTTAATCTACTGGCTGCTGTTCTTAACCAAGAATCCACTCCTGGACCTTGAATATGTGTCAATGTTTTCCTTTCTATATACAAGTTAAAAAAAAAAAAAAGAAAGAAAGAAAAAAAAGAAAAAAAAAAGTGTTGTGTGTTTTATTGTTTTTACGCTAAGAACTTTTCTCATCTCAAATCTACATCAGGACTTAAGGAGAAGACTTCTTTTTCTGCCAAAAATGTCTTGGAGAAACATCTATGAAAGAATTAACAAAGTCACTTTCCCTGTGTTGTTCATTAGCTCTGTATCAATCACAACCATAAATTGTGAAAACCACTGCTTAAAATAGTTCCAGGATTCCTCTGTGTTGTCCACAAGCTCTATTGCATATATCATAATCACACTGCTCTGTATAGAAGAGTAATTCAGACTGTGGTTTTAAGCTGTCCATCCCTACTGATGTCATTGCATGTGGGGCACCCTCTGGAATTGTGTTCTTCTGAGGCAATCTCTGTTTATCTGGGATTTTCACCCATTTCCTTTTGAACTGACATGTTGCATTGGTCTCTTTTTCATCAGCTCTCGCTACTGCACAACTGTTTCACAGGCACAAAGAATTATTGAAATTCAGCACATGGAATTTATTTTGAAGAGCCATCTGCAAGTTAAGAAGTACCAGAACACAGCTAAACTGGAAACTCTTTAGGACAGAGTCTCTTTCTCTTCAGAGACAATCTCTTAATTGTTTATAGAGTGCCATGCACACTGAAACTTCTACTGGAAACACTTCTAACACTACAAACAAGTCTACAGCCCTTCTTTAACATGGATACTCTGTTGTTAAAGTCTTTTGTTGTCTAAAAGAGGGGTGGCTGCTTTCAGGCTGCCTGTTGGGAGCGGGCAGTTGGCTGTGCTAACTCTGGGGAAATTGTTTAGGAACATGTTACTTGTCACAGGCCAGAAATGTGTCATGATCATTCCACAATTAAATGTAAGAGATGATGGACTTCTGTTGTCCTGCAATGCTTCATGGAACTGTTTAATTTACTGGCATACACACAGGCTTTTTGTCTATTACCCCTAGGAGTTAATGTGAATACTAAATGCTAACAGACAAGCCACTGGTACCCTTACTTGCCTTGAAATTTTTCTTATTCCATCGATTAGTAAAGTGGGTTTGTCAATCAACAAGACTAGTTCTGATGCACAGCCCAGACCTACTCATGGGTTTTATAAAGTTTTATTATTTAGTAGAAAATATACAGGTGAGCCAGAACATAATGACCTCAAATCAGGTTTTTCTTCTCCCAGTAGCACACTGGACCCATATGTCTGCAGAGCCACACTTTTTCTCGCTTACTCTTTTTGTTTCACCATGTTGGATATGCCAATTGGTCCAATGTGGACAGGAGATGTGCAAAAAATCAGCACGTGTCCTGCTTTGAAGGCTGGTGGTTAGAGCATGCCTTGGAGAGGTGGGAAACAAAGGCTTGAAACCCCTCAGTCTGAGAGGGGCCTGGGACTCTCCATTCCCAGGAGTGTACTTTAACCATTAGGTTGCCAGGCAAAAAGTGGATGGAGTTCACTCTTCAAGTTATTTTGTTTTTGTTTTCAAGGACATTACTCTCAGTAGAGTCCTCAAAAGCTTTCACTGCATGGCTTGGGTTACGGTCTCAGAAGGATGAAGCTTTTGTCTGCCTCCTCCTCTCCTCACTGGAACCATCTCTTACAAAAGAGCTCAAGAAAACTCCTGGCTTAGCACGTAGGAGCCCTGAAGTTCCCTCAGGAGGTGTCTGATCTCATTCTTGCTTGTATTAGGAAGTCTAGGTGTCTGAACTATTCTACCAGGGCCAGCTAACTACTTCTCAGACATCAGAAGAGATAAATCAGGCACCTGAAGATGGATGGTGTAACTCATGTCCCAGTCCAGACTTTAACTTCTCCCTATACAGGTTTTTGTTATACCTGCATTAGAGCACCAGGGGTTTAAACTGTCAGACTCTGTTCTGAAGTATTTATTCTGTTCTGGATTTGGACGTATATGAGAGAACAAGGCTGTGTGTGAACCCTGGTCACGCTTCTAAAGCATGCGGGTTTCCATGACTTTACACATGGCATCAGTAAACATGCCCTCAGACAAGCAGCGAGCAAACTAACCGATCCATCAGGCAGTCACTGTGACCTGCAAATTAAATGCAAAGACAGCCCTAAAAACCAGCATCATAAATGTTTCAGGCTAATTTATTCTGTAAACCTGGATTAATAAAGAAGCGGCTCCTCTGTTAAAACATCATCTGCCAGGGAGCAGCCCACAAAAAATTACAGCAGGTGATTTTTATCTCTTTCCCACTCTTTTTCATTCCACCAAAAAGAAGGATTCATGCGGGAAAGTGCTGACACATCCTTAATCAAAGGTGTGTGAATTGCTCACATCAGTGTAATTTTATTATTCTGTTGCTGGGATACTTTAATAATAATAATAATAATAATGGTGATGATGATGAAAAATCTTATTAAGTCATTGAAGGATAATGCTTTGTTTTTCTACATTTATTTTTTAATTTATTAAGGAAGCCTGTTAATGCTACAAGAACAGACAGTATACATATTTTCTATAAATGGACAGGTAAAGTCATAATGAAATGTATTCCCGTGGTTGGTACAGTAAACACCCTGTGGTTCCAAAATGGATCCAAGTGCTATGAGCACCCTGGAAGACATCAAACAGAGACTGGAAGGAAGGGAATATGTTACATGAACATCACTGACTATTGGGGATATGGTGATAGATTGAAATCTAGCCTGCCCTTTGGAGTTGAGTTTGGAAAGGTTCTTTTGCATGCTGTTCTCTGGAGGGGCTCAAATTTGGCAATTATTTGTTTAAACAAACACAGAAAAATACTCCCATTCAGGAACAGGACATCATGTAACTGTGTCTCCACATTCATTGCCCAAAGCAGTTTTGGATCAGTTGACTCCTAAGTCTTCTTCCCTGTTTCTGTTGTGATAAAGCAGCAGTGGTCCTGCATATGGCCTGTGCAAGACTATGACATTTAATCTGTTTGTTCACTTAAATTGATTTCTGTCTGGATATAAAAAAGCTATCCAAGAGTATTTTTATCTCAATGATAGCCAGATTCATAATTACTTCCTAAGTCTGGTACCCAAAGGCTGCCTCTTTTACCCTGCAACAACATTGTTGTTAAATGTTAATAAAACATTAAAGTCCCAGACACAGTAATCACGATATGATATTGCAGATGTGAAGCCTTGTTGTCTAGATACTCTCTTGACATGAGCTAGTGTGGGATTAGTGAACATTAATGAGCAAACATCAAAACCATGGATGTCAGGTTCAAGTGATTGTTACTGAGTTAGGGATGGTACCTTTGAAGCACTTTGTGATCCCATACAGAGGGAATCAGAGAGAGAAGCTCTGCAAAAATATATCACCTCTTATGAGGAAGCAATTTGAATTAGATCAGAGGAAGAAGCAAAGATGGCTGGACATCGAGTGCTCTAAGGAGGACAAGTGTATTGGGAGAAATAATCCTAATGACAAACACTATCTTGTCACTGAAATGGAAACGCTTTGGAAGATAACTAGAGATGTTTAGGTGTTACTTAACTCTTTATCTGCAAGCAAATGGTCAAAGAAAAGGGAGTCAATAAAAACCAAAGCTCTTTTTCTCACAATAGCACATCTGAATATCCTTGTTACATTTAACTATTTTCTGTTAATTCAGATGAAGGAGAGTAGATATGAAATTGCATTACAAAAATCTAAAGTGTATACAATTCAAAAATAAAACCTGGAACTTAGTGAAAAAGAGGTTTTAGTATTTGACTGACAACAGAAAGCTTAATTGTAGAACAGATTGTAACTTTTTGTTAACAACAAGAGTTGTTGGAGGGGAAACTTAAGTGAATCTCTTCATGAAAGACTAGGACACACTGAAATCAAAATAAAACTTTGCCAGTGACTAATAAGAGACCAAAAATTAACCCAACAAGTCTGTTTTGAATTTGCTAGCCAAATTAAATCTGACCCCACAATGACTTTTATAGTGACCAGACAGTGATTTGGTAGACTGAACCTGACAAAGAAGGCAAAATATCTCTGAAGAATTCAGGGACAGGAAAGCATGTGAACTTTGGCTCAGAGCAGACCAGACTCAAGCATTCCTCATGTATTCCACAATTGCAGAAGACATCCAGTCCGTCTACCTAAGGCAGTCCATTTATTAACTTTACAGCAGACACTAGTACATGAGCTGTGATGTTGCTGAAAAGACTGGTGTTAAAACAGGAGGCGTTGTGGTGAAAAGAAAGTGTTTATCTTTATTGCAGGATATATTTGCATTTCATGTGTAGAAAAAATAATAACCTGTAAATTGCAACACTTTATTTTAACAGTGGTGTGAAAACAAGTACTGGGTTAGAAGTATGCCAGGCTCTTAGTTTCCTGAGGAAGGTGTTTTGTTGAAAGAAGAGAGGACTAAAATCCTTCAGGACATACCTAAAGACATATTTCAGGGGATAGAGAAGCTTTACACAGGTTACAGATTTCAGGGAGTTTACCATAAAGATGTTTCTTCTATACTCAAGATAGAAGAGGAGGTAAATAAATTGATCAATCTGTTAAGCAGTAGAGAGGGTAAAATAATATAATCGGTACAAATGAAAGCTAAAATCCTTTTCCTGTGTACAGGCACGTAAAAGGGGAACATTTTCTATTACCAACAAATAGAAGTATGTTTATTTGTGAGATAAGGTATTTTTCTAGGCAGATATTCCAGTAGACAGAGTTGGCAGAAAAGAGCACATAGTTATGCTTTTGGAAGACAACATGTCTTTGGAACACTGTTTCATACTGAAATGTTTTACCAGAAACCAAGACATAATTTTCTTTGTATATGAAGTGTAAACCTTCACTGAGATGACATTTTGATTGGAGGTAGAAGAGTGGAAGTTAACAGACAGGCTCTAGGCAAGAGAGAGATTCTGGGCTAGAGTAAACTAACAAAAACGTGTACTATGTAGTAGGAGTTACATACTTAGGAGAAATTAAGAGGTAGGTTATAGTGATCCAGTCTACTACTACCAACATGGTTGTGCCAGTAAAGAAAGGGTAGAAAGGCTGTATAGAGGTTTACACATACCTGTAGATGCACCTAATCTCCTCAAACCATCAGTCTGAGAGTACATAGTACAATATTGCCCACGGAAGAAATCGAGGAATGATGTTATTTCCACATGTAGAACTGTTGGCTATCTGTACTAGATAAATAAAACCAATCAGACCAAACCCCCATCTTTAGGTTAGCAGCAGTATACATAATAGGTGTGTAAGTAATAAAATAAGTTTACCCAGAAATGGCTGGGTACCCAATAGTCTCCCTGTTTCCAACCCCATGCTGGATATTTGTCCTTTCTCTGACACCCTTCTCCTACTCAATTTGTTCTTGCTCCTCTCAATGACCCTGGTGCTGTTCCACATCTAATTTTGTGAGGGATATCTCTGGCTGCAAATCCTCCAGGATTTATCTTTGGTGCAACATATCTGAAGTATATGGTTAAACTGCACAAGAGACTGGGGTTTAAAAAAGATGCAGCCCTGAGTTACTGCAATAATAAGTCTGAAAGTGAGGCATTTTGGGGGATCTCCTAAAGAGCATTTTGCTGCATTTTCAGAGTAGTATAGTCAAAACTGGAGGCCATTGCCTGACAGCAATAGCAATAAGGTTCCAAAACTCCTATGTATTTGAGATTGATTGTGAAATTATTAATGCTGGAGCCAGAAAGACAATTAATTTTCTCCATCTGAAGCCTTTCCTTTCCTTTCCTTTCCTTTCCTTTCCTTTCCTTTCCTTTCCTTTCCTTTCCTTTCCTTTCCTTTCCCTTCT
>JANHGN010010440.1:135341-148996 GCA_024605025.1 Megaceryle maxima | reverse complement strand
GAAAAAATGGGAGTAAGAAACACGGAACAACACAAAACCCCATCTAAGGTAATCAAAATAAAAAGGGAAAAAACCAACCCCCCCCCCCAAAAAAACCAAAACAAACCAAACAAAAACAACCCCCCCCCAAAAAAAAAAAAAAAAAACTTCTAGAAAAATGAAGGGGATGGAGCTGTGATTGTTTGACTTCAGAAAACATTTAGATATGGGCCAAATGAGAACTATTTTAATGTAGAAAAGATGACCAAAAGAAATTTTAAAAGTTTCAGAATTCACAAGAATTCAGTTACACTAAAAAGCTTTAATTGGCCCAGTTTCACCTGCGACTTCCAGCCATCATCTCCGCCCACTGAGCCCAGAGATCTATTTAAGTTTGGGTGTGGGACTCTAGTACTTGCCACAGCTATATCGTAGCTGTATCTAGACACTGGGCATGCCTTGCTGTTCTATTTCCTTTTTCCTAATTTGAATTCTGGTTAGACACTGAACCTGGTTTGCTTTTTGCTTTGTGTGGGACAGTTAATAGACCCCATTGCTAGCACTTGGCTCTGCCTGATGTGTTTAGATGTTGCGCATGAGAGCACAACCTGTGCCAAGGTCGCCCCTCAGCTTCTAGCTTAACCTTTTGTGTGGAGCAGTCCCACTTTTACTGCTCCCTGACATCCCTATTGTTGTTATGTTCCAAAATCTTACAGGCATTATTGATATTAACAAGTCAAGCCTGCTAATGATCGCTGAAAGGATGGTTTAGTAGTTCTCTGTTGCTGTTTCACAGTTATCGGAGTGAATGCAAAAGGGTTGTATGGGGTCTCTGTAAGTAGAAAACTCAAAATTAGTCGACTCCTCCAGCTGCTAGACTGCAAGTCTTCCTTCAAGAAAGCCTCATTGCCTGAGCAGTGGGTAACGTGCAAGATATACATGGTTGTGGCTAATGAAAGTATATCAGACTTTGCCTGCAGCAGTTTGCTATCTGAAATAATTACATGTCATCATAGTGTGAGCTCTCCTATCCCCAGCTTCATGTTTTGCTGTAGCACATTTTGTAATGTCCCTATGAATTATCTCATGCTATGGCATATCGAGACCACATCTTGAAATAACAGGATATAGGGAGCCTGGTAGCATGCAAAGAAGCTATGGAAAAGTAAAATAATTTATTTGCAGTTAATACGTTAATCTGTTTGTTGAAAACAGCCATTAAACTAACATGAAAACAGCTGTCATGGAATATCATTTTATCCTACCTGCAGTTTATTTTAAAAATTTTGGAACACATTCAGAAGCATAAATAGTGTGAGAGCCAGACCCTTATCTGATCCATAAGTGTGGTGAATAGTTATTGGCCAAAAATATCTCTGACCCAAAGCTTCAAACAAAGATTAATCCAAGTCATCTCAGATGCAAGTAAGCAGTGGAGCAATACTGAGCACAGTACTGGTTTTCCAGGCTTGCAGTACATGAGAAGGTTTTGGAGTCAGCAATGTCTATTGTAACTTAAAATATAGTGCAGAACCAAACTTTGTAGGTTTCATCCATTTGCTTATGCACAGAAGTTCTCTTATCTCATTTTAATTGAAAACAAATGCAGATGTATCAAAATGTGAATCAGTAACATCCCTGTCCCCAAACCTACTGTTCATGAATATGTGATTTCAAAATGTGGATTTTAATTTTCATTAAGGCTGGCCTATTTGGTCACATTTGGTCTTTTACAATGCAGTCTGTATCATAAATTCAGATCTATTTCAAATCTAAGTCCAGATCTATTATTAGTATTATTATGCATATTGAAATATACTGATGAATTGAGCATTAATATAGTATGAATCAGATTAATTAAGATCAATCTGAACTATGCAGGCAGATTGGAATTAACAACTGATTGCTGGGGGCACAGAGTAATGCAGTCCAAGAAATGTGGTATACCAAACTGGTACAGTCATGTGCAATCCTGTCATTGGTGGATTGCTGAAGGGATTTAACATTTTATTTACTTTCTTCTAGGAAATACACCTGAAATGTTCAGCACTTCACACTCAGCCCATATGCCACAGTTTACATACAGTACAGTGATCTGGGCATTTATTAAAATAAGAGATAGTCCAACTAGCCTCTAGTCATTGCTTGTGTGACAACCTTGAGACATCAACCAGGATTACCTATTTTAAGAAATGTGGGGAAACACAACTGTTTCAGCCAGTTGTCTATTAGCCTGATTACTGAAGAGAGGGGTTCTCCTGATTTAGCAAACAAGACTGACATTTTGGATTTCTAACTATTTCCTGCATTAGTTTACCTCCCAGCCTTTCTACCACCTTCTGTAATAACACAGCTCAAACACTAAGTAGGATTCTCTGCAGCTTAGGTGCAAAAGTGTAAGAAATATACTGTGACTTCCTTTGTATTAAAATCTTGTCTAAACTTCATCTTTAGGAAATATCTACTGGAGTCTGTTGTAGACAGATGAAAGCAAGTTCTGTCTATGCTTCTAGCCAGCAGCTGTGATCCAGAAGATGCCTCACAGTGTTAGTAAGGTGTTGAGTCCAAGCTTACCTTGGACTTGGCCAGACACAACTGCAGCTATTTGGCTTCTGGTGGTATTGGACAGTGGATATATAATTATACTGAACTACTGTATTGCGTCAGATTCTCCCCTCATTTACACCAGTCCAGATTCATGGAGGTCAGTAGCTTTGAAGTGGTAACAGAAGTATTTGGCTTAGTTCCTCAATTTTATGCAAATATCCTATGTAACATCAAAAAAGGAAATTTAGAGAGGAGGTGGAATAGCATTTAGAAATGGAGACCAGAAAATGTCTGCTTGCTGTTGAAGTAAGTAGTTCTGCTGAACAGTAGCTCTAGTTGAGCTGTCAAGGAAAGTTTTCCCTAAAATGAAACTTAGAGTCTGAAGTTCAAGGAAACCATCCTAACTTTCATGGATTTACTTACCAAGGACTAAATACAGAACTTCCAATGCTTGAAAAAGTTGCTACAGTTTGCATAAGAGATAAAATCCATGTTCAAACTGCTTTACCATAGACATCAAATTTAAGTATGATAAAGTTAGTATGTATCTGATCCATCAGGGTTATTCATTCCACCTAAGCTGGGCACCTAGGATTCCCCATACAGGCAGTGGACAATATAGGTGCTCAACAGGGGAGCATATTGTTCTTCATTGCCAATATAGTGAGTTTACTGAACATTTTTAGGCATGATTCATTTCTGAAAGACACTGAGTGGACATCTGGCTAACTTCTGGGAAGCAGTAGGCAAAGGTATATGTCTGGACAGGTACTGGAGTCTGGCCTTTAAATGTCTTGATGTATTCAGGAGTGAGTGTTGTTTTGATGCTGTCAGTATTAGGCATAGTCTGGGTACATCTAATAAATCTGGCCTCTCTGAGGTAGCATGTCAGAGCCTCATTGTCTGCTCTCAGCTGCAACAATTTAGATGCCTATTAAAGCAAACCTGACTGCTTCTGAGCACTTGTGGGAGAAAAGTCTGAAGCACCTCAGGAAACTGAGTACAAGAAACTGAATACATTTTTTGCTACCTCCAATATCACACAGTCCCAAATACAAGACCGGATCACCATTTTAGACCTAGAGGTTGTTTTCACAGAGGATCTAATTTCATTGCAATCCCTGCACCTACTTGGTGTCATTCAGCAGACATCAGCAAGGCACAGAGCAGGGATTTGTTAATATGCCAACGGGAAAGTACAGGTACTTGGTGCAAAGAAGGTGACTGAACATGGCCCTAGGCACCCAAATTCCACCAAAGACAGACATGGCCCAAATTCTCTGGCACATTCCTTCCAGGTGGCATGTTTCTACACCCTGTAACTGGAGCCCATGGGCACTGTAACATGTGTGTTAATAGAGGTTAGGGAACTGGTGTTGGACTTGCAGTGACCCAGGCTGGAGGTTGAGCACTGGTGTCTTCTTCCTGCTTGCCTACACACTGAGTGGTTTTACTTGACACTGAACATAACCAGAAAGGAATCCCCACAGTCCAGGGTGTGAGACAATTAGCTGAATTGTTTCTCCTAAAATTATATTTGATTATACAGGCCTTTTCCATTCCTTCAGATCTCATGCTTAAGAAGTAATATGGCAATTATCGATCCCTTTTGTATACTATGGAAAAGGAGGTTCTAATCCTCAGAAGTGGATTTGCTCTGATGACACATAAACAAAACCCTGGAGGGAGGAAGGTAAGGCATAAAGAGGTGTTGACAAGTTGTACACCTCTTGGTTATGCAAACACAGATGTGGTAAAGGGCAAAGAGCAATGATTTTGCAAAAGTTGAAAGTGTGGGAACACTGGCGGTTGCTCTTTAATGATTATAACACAAAGGAATGCTGGCAACTTGCCTCATTGACTTTACATTATCAAGCTGAGTCAGTGATGAGTAATAAGATATACTATTGGAAATCTCCTTTAATGTACCAGCTTTTTATTTGACACTTTAATCTCCTCACTGACAGGCACAAAGCTTTCTATGAAATAGTGTGGTGGTCCTAATACCACTAGAGAACTTCTACTTGCAGATGTAGTGCATCATTCTCTTCAAATCATCTGCTGCTTTGCTTGCTCACGAGCAAGCTGGCATTAGGAAAGTTATATAGGAATGAGGTAGAGACCTCATGGATAAGATTGTCAAAAGTGTGATTTATGTAGCTTTCCTTCCATGGGTGCTCAGTTTGACACATCTGTCTTGCTTTCATCTTCTAAAAATTAAGTCCTTTGAAAGAGCATTTCCAAGCTTACATCCACAGTTGTGTCCGGGTACAGTAACTGTTCAGTCCCTGCATTAGCACAGTTTGCCAGCCTATCTCTGCTATCAGCAATTTGTGGATCTGGGTCTGTAGTACAATATTTGTGTTTTAATGAAAAAACAGTGCCATTTTTTTCCCCCCTAAGTTTGTGTGTTTATGTGTGGGATTCCCAGCACTTGTGTGGTGGTACAGCCCCTGCTCTCACAAGCCAAATAAGTTGCTTGTCAGGAAAAAGATAAAAGATTCCTGCAGCCATTCAAACAAATTCCTCATCTATTGATTTCTACCTTTGTATTCAGGTCACAGGATGGCATTTGTTGCAGACCCCATCAGATTTGCACAACCTATTTTTATGGCTCTTGACCTTACATGCCTCAAAGTGCTGATGAGCCAAATACAAGTCCTGAACACAAGAATATTGTTAGAAAATAGCAGTGTATGTGAGTACACATGGCAGAACTAATACAGGGAAAGGATCTGAGGGAACATTTGATGTCCTTTCATGACCTATCAAATGCAAAGAGTAGATAAGAGCCTTCGCTGTAGAATTTCCTTCCACTCTAGGACAGGCTGCTGGAATTATGAAGTTGGTTAGTTTAGAAAAGCTTCTTTTGGAGAAATTTGAGTGCAAATCTGCCTTTTCAGAGATTTAAGAGGAAAAGATTTTTCTTCCCACTTTTTTTTCCTAGTTCCAGCTCAATTATTCAAGCCAGGACATGCAAGGAGCACATTCCTTGAAGTATGCTTACAACTATGCAGTCTGTCAGCAAGTGAAAATCATTCCATTGCTGCATTGCTCAGGCAGAGAGATCTGACACTCAAACATGGAGGCTTCCATGTTGCTTGCTCTCCAACTTTTTCTTTGTATTTGGCCTGAAGTTCATCTCTGCTTTGCCCTGTAGTACGCAGAGACATCTAGTGGCTGAGCAATCCCAAACACAGGCATCTGAGAACATGAATTACAAAAAGGAGCAGGGATACCTCATGTGGTGGGGAATTTAGCATGTCTGGAGAGTTGAGCTGCCCTCCATGGGCATCTTCTGGAAAGCAGATGGTCATTAATAATGCTAAAGAAAATGTGATCTTAAATTCAGACCAGTAAATTTGAATGCTTCCTTCTTAGTCACCCAGGTCTTTGAGCAAAGTCCCTCAGACATACTGTCTGGAGACCAAGTGTATCACTTCACAATAAATGGAGATAGTTTTTGGTGCCACATTCAGTGCCTTGGTTTTTGTTCTTCCATTTCTCACAGGCTGCATCTTACGCAAAAGAGTAACCTAAGAGTGGATTTAAATATGCTCGATCCCACGGGCTGCTCCTTTCTCTGCTGTAGACCAGACTCAGAATCTTCACTGTGGTGCTTGAGAAGAGCTGAAGAGGAAGTGTCTCCTGATGCACTAATCCCACTTTGCTCAATCCCATCATGTTCTTCCTCTCAGCTCCTGCTTTACTGTACTCTAGACCTTGGCTTAAGTCCATACCAGAGTGTGTACTAATCAGAGGAGCCAGAACTTGAGATTAGACTCAGATCTACACTATGATGCCTGCATAGGTGCACCCAGAGATGGAAAGTGGAGTTGACATTTCTCACAAGTCCCTGCCCAAAATTGTTCCAATTAGTAGAAATTGGGGAATGATGGATGTTCTGAGACCTTCAGTCCTGTATTGGGATGGTTTCTGTACAAGGAGTAGGGGAAAGCCTGGTGGTACATTGTCCTTCCTGCTTATTTCTTTCACATATTGCAGGAGTGATTCACAGTTCCTAATAAAATTATTAACATGATTGACCTTAAAGAGCAGTGAGTCTCTGTGACTAACCACAGGGCAGAGTTTAGTCAACCAAGCTTTAATGGCAGGACTCTGAATGGTCTTCTCACCAAGATCCAGGTAAAGGGATTTTAATCAGGCTACAGGTCTGTATAACACTTTTGAACAAAAGCAACAGCTCAGCTAAAAAATACGAACTTGTAGAATTTATTCATGACACCCTCACAAAAGCTTCACCAGCATCTGTTTGGCCCTTTTCAGGGATGGTTTTTAAGGTTTTACCCATAACATTCTTCAATAACAAATACCAAGACATCTCTAGAGACATTTTTTGAATAGGAACTGCCATCTGGTGCTGCATCCTTAGAAGCTGTGACTTGGCTTCTTTGTCTGCAGGGTGATTAATCCTAATGAGGCAAACACAGCAATTTGCTGAACAGAGATATATGCTTATCAGATCCTATTACTGAGTTGATTCTCTTTTATAATTATTTATTCTGACTTCAGTAGATGAAGCAATGTGAAAACACTTAAACCCAGAGCTTTCATCAAGAAGAAACAATCTCACACTCCTGTGAATGACTGAAAGCTGCCTATATGGAAATGGCTAACTCTACTGGTACAGTTGTCCCAGTATATCCTGCCAGTTAAACTTCCCATGCCCTTCTTATCTGAAGATAAATGTCCTGATTTAATTTATGTTGAAATGAGCTCCATAGAGAAGAAGTATTTTTATATTGAGGCAGCAGTGTCCACAGAGGGAGAATTTTATTGGCGTAGCTAAGCTAGTATAATTATAGTGGCATAATTATGCTGGTAATTTTCCCTGTGTATACAAGCTATGAGTGTCAAATTGTGCTTCACTGGCAGAGGAGCCTGCTTTGTTGGAGAGATTCTTTAGATCTGAATCAGGTTGTTAATAAGTGCTTCAGCACTCAAGTCAATGCCTCAAACTTTATAATGACTTTTGCTCTTTGCCTCACAGAGAATCCCAAACTGTTTTATGCTTGTAACAGACTGTGCCAAAAAACCTCATCCTCTGATGATGGAAAGCCAGCTTCAGGGGAGAAGTATAGCAGTTACTTAACATCGGTATCATCAATGGTTGCATGGTTTTGTGGAGAGGGAGTTCTCTGTTGAGAGTCAGCAAAAATCAGGAAATATCAACATCCAGCCACATACGTGGTTTTGTTTCTTTGCTTTTCTATTTATTTTCACACTTTATATTCCCATAGCCTGTTTGCTCCCTGCAAATGACATTATCTGTTCAAGTGGGGGCCACTATGTGTAATTCATAATACATATGAAAACTATGGCTGTGCACGACATTTTCTGAGAAGACATGAAGGCTCATATAGTAACCATGTGAAATGGCATAAATAATTGGAACAGAAATATCTTCAATGGCAATGAGTCATCAGGACCATGATGTGCTGCCTCATGTGAAAGATAAACAAGTCAAGTGGATGAGGCTGTAAATACAGTCACAGCTTTTGCTAAATATAGTCATATACACTCATTAATTGAACTGGAAGTATGCAGTACAGCAAAAATAAATGGCTTAAATTATCATTAAACAAAAGAAAGCTAAACAAATATAATAACTAAATTTTCTACAAATAACAATGTAAAGTCACCAATCAATGGCTTTTCTTTATTAGCAACTATTACATAATAAAATGAATTAGAATTTACGATAGACTTTATCACAGAAAAACTGATTGAAGTTAATTGGTACCAGCCTCCCTCTCATACAGGACTATTGACAACACCTGCTGTCAGCTGTGGCTTTGCCTAGACAAATCATGAAAATCCCCAAGGATGGTGATTTTGCAGCATCTCTGGGTACCTGCTCCAGTGCTACATTCCTAGTAAAGCTTTTCCTTATGTCTGATTTGAACCTCCCCTGCCCTGTCCTGTGACCTTTATTCACTGTTATACCATCTGCCACTATTGAGAAGAGTTCAGCTACATTGTCTTTATCTCTTTGTTACCTTTCAAATTGTTGTATGGCATGACTATTCATTCCATGGCCTCTTCTTGATCAGATAAACCAAGGCAAATACTCTCAGCTTGTATGTTATCATTTATCTCCTGGACCATCTTGGTAGCTCTTGGGCTCGGTCAACTCCAGTTTCTACACATCTGTTTTGAACTTGGAGGTGGGAGGCATCCACACTGGGACACAGTATTCCAGGTGTGCAGAAGACGACTATAATTTGATGGCTTCTCCCAGGCATTCATGCCAATGGATGCTTGGGGTTGTCCCAGCCCAGTGCAGAGCATGATTCTTTTCTGCTGATATTCATGACATTATTTGTTAGTGCTATCTTCATGTTTATCAAGGCTTATCCTGAGTGAGGCTCTGCCTTTCAGTGTGTCAACTACTCCTAATTTCCTAGCATCTTCAAAATTGCTCAGAATTCATTCTTTTGTATTATTCGGATCATTGATACTGTTAAAAAAAATGATCATCCAGTCAAACAGTACTGAGAAAGTAACAACTTTGCCTCATATTCCCAGTCTGCCTTGGCTGAGGAGAATGAATTACATACTTCCTTTAAGCATTACCTCTCAGGGAGGCATAAAGTTTTAATTTAGACAATAGATTGTCTTTAAAACTTCATTTTTTAATGCTGTGATGAGGAAAGCCATGGCACACACGTAAATGCTTCCCTCCCCCCTGCGACAACTCCATTTGCCCTGTTAAATCTGACTTTCTCTAATGCTTCTTGTAATACAGAAGTCTAGTCTCCCCAGCTCAACTTCCACATACATTCCATTTGATCTAAAAGCGGCTAAACATGGGAATATTTACCTTTGGTCCTGCATATTGGTCAGGGCAATCCCAAGCACAAAGCTGGGTAGAGAATTAATTGAAAGTAGTCCTGTGGAGAAGGACTTGAGCATGATGGTTGACAAGAAGCTCAACATGATCCAGCAATCTGCATTCATGGCCCAGAAATCCAACTGTATCATGGGCTGCATTAGGAGAAGTGTGGCCAGCAGGTTGAGGAAGGTGATTCTCCCCTTCTACTCCACTCTCATGAGACTCCAACTAGAGTACTGTGTCCAGCTTTGGGGACACCCGTGTACTAAGACATGGACCTGCTTGAGGGGGTCCAGAGGAGGGCAAGAAAGATGATCAGGGGGCTGGAGCACCTCACCTCTGACGACAGGCTGTTCTCATAGTTGGAGTTACTCTGCCTGGAGAAGAGAAAGCTCCAGGGACACCCTTATAGCAGCCTTCCAGTACTGTATGTTGAGGATGCCCCATCCCTGTCAGTGTTTAAGGCCAGGTTGGATGGGGCTTTGAGTAACCCGGTCTAGTGGAAGGTGTCCCTGTCCATGGCAGGAGTGTTAGAGATAGTCTTTAAGGTCCCTTCCAATGCAAGCAATTCTTTATCTATCTGCCATTATCTGGGCCAAGATTTAAACATCTGTGCTTATTAATGAAATAAGGCTATGGGAATGAAGGACATAGCAATTGATCTTTTCCAGGTTTAGGAACAGTGTTGGTACGTCATGAGCCTCTGTAATGAGGAGAGCACAGTTCCATTACCAGACCTGACAATGTTCCCAATAAGGAGCTGTCAGTTCTTCCATAATATTTTACAGTAGTTTATGATTTATGCATTGGATCTCTTCTAAGGCTATTTTGGGCTTCATTGTGTTCTCAGAAAAGTTGATGCTGTGCCTTTCTTCTTCATGAGACTTTTTCATGCTGTTTACATGACCTGCAAAATGTCATCTGTTAATTTCAAGGCTGTCCAGCTTTTTCACTTTACAGACACATTGTGTTGGTCATGGAAGCTGTCAACGGCAGTGCACTGAGCTAGCACTAAGGCACTACCTCAGTTATAGGCGGGAGATCTAGTATCCCATGGACCATCACGTGGACCAACTTAACCCTACTTTAAAACCACCTTGCATAATTGTTCTCTGGAAACCTTTTTAAAGAAACCATTTTTAATTCAGATGAAGTCAGCTGAGTCTATAAAGAAAGTGAACTTGTTCTGGGCAATAAACAAAGTTCTCAATTTTATCCTTTCATTAATCATCTGTTCCCATCTACTCCTTCTGTAACTATGATCAAAAAGAGAAACAAAGGACAAAAAAGAGAGTGTTAGGAAGAACTATTCCCTCAGAAACCTCTGTGTGGCCTGTTAGCCATACATAGACATACTTTCAAAATGCACAAGTTAGAGCACGTAAATATACACACACGTGTGTGTAACTTTTTTATTGAGTATTAAATGAGAGGAAAGAAATTATTCAGGTGAAGGTGCTACATGTGTTTATCAAACAGTGCAAATCTTGTAATCCAGAGGTTTAAATGCTTGTTTCAAGCAACCAAAGATCAACCTCTTTCAACAGCTGCAGATTGCATTTGAGCAAATCACATTTCTTCCTGTGTATCCAAAGTGACCTCTCTCCTTTTCTGTTCATGTTTGCAAGCAGCTATTGAAAAAGATTAAATGGACTAACACCGTCATTTCAGTGTAGCTGCACAGAATTTCTCTAGTCATCTTAGCAGACTGCATTGGCTGAATTTGCTTTGCAGTGGTACAAGTTGGTTTGATAATCCTGTCCAGGATAACGATATCCTGATAGATCCATTGTGCTGAAGAAAAAAGTGTCCTTTGCCTTTCCAACACTTGTGATGGAACAAGAGTTAGGCAAAAAGCAAAAGTTAATGTTTGCCTAGTGTCTTATCTGCACAGGGAAGCCAGGCAAAAGGGATTTGGTGCTTCTAGGAAAAAATTACCAGCCAAGAATAGGTTTCAAGTCCAGAGCTGAACAAACTGTTCTCAGTGTTACAGCTGACTCTTCAAAAAATAATCACAAAACAAAACAAAACAAAACCCCAACAAAAAAACAACAAACGAGTCAAGGGAACATGTAGATTTTGATAATCCTTCTGACTGTGCCATTGAATATTATGACTCCTAATTCTTAACCCACATGTCTTAAACAATGCTTACGAGCAATACAAATTTTTATTTTTTTAAAGCAATTTAAAGATGACATTTTTCAAAATGTAAACTTTAGGCTTGATATATTTACGGATCCATAAATCAGAGTGTTTTCATTTACAAAACACTAAGGTGACTGACAGCTCCAAGTATTCAAATTATCCAAATCACTCTTCATCTGTGATATACTATTTATTTTATTCTAGACCTAGTAGTGAACTCTCAGGAAACCCTGCTAGAATTTGGCTTCTGCAGTCAACTTTAATCTCTTCAGACTGGCCAAACTAATGAAATTAGTCAATAGCTGTTGCACACAGCAAGGGAATCTAAGACTTGGCTCTTATTTTGTGGATGTTGCTGTAACTCAGAAATAACTGAAATCTACAGTCCCAGTAGTGAAGGCAACCCAACATGTTCTGAATCCAACAGGGATTCAGGGTTTCATTTTTACTATTTATAACAACATTTTCTTGTTAAAGTAGGAAAACCTTGTTGTATTGAGAAGTTCCCTGTCATTTCACTGTAAGTATTTCCAATACAGAGTCTGTCTGAACTAGCCTTATTAATTCCTTTCACAACCAGTGAGGAAAACCAGGCATTGGTAGGTGATTCAGATGGATGTCTGAAAAAGATGAATCTTACACTCTGTAGCTGCCAATTTATTTCCAATGTCTATGAAAGGAGTTTAGGTAACTCCTTTAGACATACGACATTCACATTACAGATGGCTCACTTTAGGTGAGAGAAGTTACATTTCTCTTCAAAAGAAATCTGAGCTGGTGTTTTCTCTGCCTACTGGACAGGAGAATAAGATGGCTATTTCTGCTATAAATGATGGTTTTTGAAAATAGCAGAAAATAGAGAGAATGACACTAGGAGATGGAGAGTTGCTGTAGTCCTTTACAAAGGTGGCATGTAGATACAATGTCATCTGTAGCTCACAGGGTGAGGCCCAAGGAGGCTTCATACCATAGTGAACTAACTCCAGACCTGTTTCTACCTTGATACATACAAAATATTTAAATGAAATTAATGTATGTGTTAAATAAAGCTTCCTGTTCCTTGAAAAAGGAATACCTTGGTGGGGGAAGTTGAATAAACTGGTAAATTAATAAGCTGTGTAACATTGATATATTATCCTGGCATTTGAAGAGAGTAAGTTTCTTTAGAACCTTTGCTACTTTGTTCTAGGAAAGAAAGGTTGTAGAATTTTTTTTCAATAGAATGATTTCAATAGCTTATTTAGCCATGTGAGGCATAATTTCATTTTTTGTTAGTTTTGTTTTTTTTATTTGGGGTTTTTTTGGCTTTTTTTTTTTTTTTTTTTTTTTGAACAGCATACAAGTCACTTATAAGACAGACAGTGCCCTGAAGAATTCAAAGTTTTCGGTTGAACACAGAGAGATGGAATAAAGAAACAAAGAGGTAGTACAGAAAAATAAAATAATTCATGATATGGCAGGATCCTGTTTTGTGCCTTTAACTGTGTATTGATGGAATAGAAGGATTATTCAATAAGATAAGAATGAAAGGATGAAGCCCTTTAATGAAATATTATTTATTGCATACTTTAAGGAAGTTTGTAATAGATAATGCTGGAGATCTACAAAGTTCAGCTGCCTCCTAACTCCCACTTTCTATGCCCAAGTCCAGAATTCAAATCCTCAGGACAGCTGCTCTGTTATTAACTAAGCCTAAAAATGTGTACAGCCTCTATGTACCTAACCTGAATTCTTGCTGTGAAAACCCAAGGAGCTATCTGAACAGAGAATTGAAGAAGGCCATCCTCAAGAATTCTTGAGGTAGGGATTTGTTTGCTCAATCCTCAGAAAACTCACAAAGTGTTCCATGGAGGCATCTCTTGAAGGTCACAATCTGGTGGTCATTCTCAGCATGTGATTAAGGCTCAGTTAACATGACCTTAGAATGTCTTCAGGTACTCATGTTCTTCTTTGTATTAAATGCCTGAATGTGAATTTGGGCTGGAAAGTAAATTCACATTTCCCTTTCCCTAATTCAGTGACCTAAACAGTGACCCAGACAGCCATCCCTTCTCTCTTTTCTCTTCTCTTCTCTTCTCTTCTCTTCTCTTCTCTTCTCTTCTCTTCTCTTCTCTTCTCTTCTCTT
>JANHGN010010440.1:78288-135241 GCA_024605025.1 Megaceryle maxima | reverse complement strand
TCTTCTCTTCTCTTCTCTTCTCTCCTCTCCTCTCCTCTCCTCTCCTCTCCTCTCCTCTCCTCTCCTCTCCTCTTCTCCTTCCAGTGGAAAAATGACTTTTAATTAATTTCCTTTCCAACATGTGATTGTTTCTACAGATGTGCTTGAATAACAGTGCTATCTAAGATTCCTGTCAGCCTGGTCCTGAGGGGACCTTATGTGAGAGGGGAAAGGCAAGTCCTCTCATACAGGTGGAAGTGACCTAGACAAGCTGGAAAGGTGGGGCCAGGTGAACCTGGTGCAGAGTCCTGCTCCTGGGCCGGAACAATCCCATCAATACAGGTCTGGGGAAAAGGCAATAGAGAGCAGCCCTGCAGGAAAGGACTTGGGGGTGTTGATAGACAAGAAGCTGGACAGGAGCAGACAGTGTGTGCTTGCAGCCCAGAAGGCCAATTGTATCCTGGGCTGCATCAAAAGACGTGTGGCCAGCAGATTGACAGAGGTGATTCTACCACTCTGCTCTGGTGAGACCTCACCTGGAATACTGCATCCAGCTCTGGAGCCCTCAGCAAAGGAAGGACACGGACCTGATGGAGCGGGTCCAGAGGAGGGCCACAAGGATGATCGGGGGGCTGGTACACCTCTTCTAGAGGACAGGCTGAGGGAGCTGGGATTGTTCAGCCTTGAGAAGGCTCAGGGGAGACCTAATAGCGACCTTCCAGTATCTGAAGGGAGCTTACAAAAAGACTGGAGAGGGCCTGTTTACAAAGGCCTGTGGTGAAAAGATGAGGGACAATGGTTTTAAATTAGAAAAGAGTGGATTTAGATTGGATGTAAGGAAGAAGTTCTTTACCGTGAGGGTGTTCTCACTGGAACAGGTTGCCCAGGGAGGTGGTTGAGGCCCCGTCCCTGGAGACATTCAAGGTGAGACTTGATGAGGCTCTGAACAACCTGCTCTAGTTGATTGATGTCCCTGCTTTCAGCAGGGTGGTTGGACTTGATGACCTCTAGAGGTCCCTTCCAACCCAGACATTTCTATGATTCTATGATTTCTATGATTCTAAATGCTCTCTGAGCAGTGGATGGGTGAGAAGTACCAAAGCTACTAAGGAACTGGATGCTTTTCCTGATTAGTTTTGCAGAAGACCATGTAGCCTGGTTTGACTTTGTTTTTGTTTTAAAAGGACAGTGTTTATTTGGGCAATCCATGTTTGTCCTTCCAAGGACAAACAGATCATTTGAGACATGAATGGTCTCTGTGCTCACAGTCTTTTCTAATGGGACTGTGGTGGAGTGATCTGGCAGTTTTGCACTTTAAGAGTTCTTTATTCTTTAGGTCACTGGCACAGAGTATTTCTGATGTCAACACAGAACAAAGTTCCTGTGATCAGCTGCCTGTTTACTGCAAATTCACCTATGGCTGAAGCCTGCTTAGAAGTAGAAGAAACTCCAGTACAACAGGACAGTGAACTCTCCGGAGCTTAAGTCTGTATCAAGTCTTATCCCATGCAAAACCAGTGGGCTTGTCCAAATAAAATTGTCTTTTTGCCATGTTTCTAGGTACCTGACTGTTGGGCATCCAAATTTCTTAATCACAAGGAGAAGCCTGTTTAGACTCTATTTTTATTGAGCAAACAAGCACTATCTTCCTCACAAATATCTGTAACATCTGACTTGGCTTCCCATATTGCACAACTCTGCACTGAGTTAATGAATTTTTGTTTCACTTAATGCATGCATTGACTAAAAGAAATCAAGAAAGAGAGAATCTGTGTTCCCTCAGGAGTGTCTTCCAGTAGCTAAACTTTCCACTGCCAGGTCTCTCACATCTTTTTCTCTGTTTGAGGAAGCAGCTAAGCAAGCACAGCTCTATCAGTGCCACACAGCAGTGCATTTTCTGTAATTTTCACATAATTTTTCCTCCTTTTCTCTTTACCCTCCATATGTTTTCTTTATGTTATTTTGAAGTGTGGGCACCAAAGCCAGATAGGATGCTCTGGCAAAATTCTTTTCATACTCCATTTCTCATGCAAAAAATCATTATTTGCTAAACTGTGAACTTCTCCTTCCTATTATGATATAATCTCAAACCTTTACTGTCAAATGCTGAATTGAATTATGTTGTATGAATATAGTTCAGAAACTTTCTCTCTCTTCCTTAAAGCAGAAATTGTATCCATAAGAACCAACCAAAGTATTTATAACAAATAATATATGTCATTAGTTTCATTCTAACTCTGCTGTGTATTTGTTTACAACTTTGGAACTGTTTGTTGCATAATTTATGCATGGATATTTCATTTGCTGTGCACAGACTATTTGTTCCAACTCTGTCTCTAGATGTTCGGTTCTCTTGTTCAATCTAATTGGAATTTTTTAATGAAAAATAGACACTGACAGGGGCTACATACTGAATCAGACAGACCTTTGCTCTGATCTGTAATCATTCTTCTATTTGTGTGTATCTATCCCTTGGAAAAAGAAAAATAATCAGGAGTAAAACTTTTATATTGAGTTGTTCTAAGGAATATACAGCAGTTATAAAAAAAATGTTAATATAACCCAAGTTGTCCTTGTCTGATTGCAGCATTTCTATTCTTTGCAACGTGACAATTTTTAACCTCAAAATTTCAGTGAATGAAAAAAAAAAAAAGGAATTCAATAATTATGGAAATTTTGAGAGTATTACTTTTTGTCATGTTTTAGGGCAGGAATATGTCATACAACTCCAGTTCTATTTGAGAGACATGACTGGTTTCTGGAGTCTTGCTCCTTTGTGTGTATGGCCCAGACTATTTTATATAGTAGGTGAGAAACAGACTTCAGCATAGTTACATTAGCTTTTGTGTGATAATATGTTTGATATCCTGTGAAAGGCAAAAAATATTCCTGAGAACTTTCACTGGAAAAGTGACATATTAAACTATTACTATTATTATTGAATGAATACTTTTATTTTGGGAAGATTTTTCATTTCTAGTGTCATTATTTATATTAGGAAAAACACTTGAGGTCACTGACAGAGGTGTAAACTTTTTGTATAATTAGATGCTGCTTTCAAAGTATCATGATCAATACCTGGACCTCCTCTCTGGCCTTTGGCAAATCATCTAAGCTCTGTATCTCATACTCTTTGTGTAGGGAGGGAATTTAACAATTTCTATCTTCTGCTCTTTTTCTCCCCCCCCCTTTTTTTTTTTCAACTGTATTCCTTTCTATGAGAAGGACAGCCTAGATTTATCTTACCTATCTTTCAGCACTTCAGGTGTCTAAGCTATTTATGTGTAAGCAAGGCAGAGAACCACTTCCAGAGGGCAACTGTCTGACAGATGTCTGAAGCACCCTACATAGTCCTGCAATGATTATAGAAGTCTCAAGTGACTATGGTCCTAAATTAGTCTTCTCAATTGAATGTCTCAAGTTAGGTCAGATGAATCCAAGTTGGGCTGTCTTTCATTAATAAACACTACTTATCACAGCCCCACAGGGGCTACAAGTGAAATATGAATCCTGACAAAATAGTAATAATGCTTGTGCCTAGCAAATGACAAAGCCAGTTTCAAAAGTGTGCAGGTGATTTTTCCCTTCTTTTTTAGCATCTGAACAACAACAAATCTTTTGAAGTGTACAGGTTCTTTTGCTATCAGGACTTAATCTTTAAAAGTACATCAAAGTTACTTAAGTAAAGCCTAAAATGTCAACTTGACGGGAATCAAAGTCAAACAAAATCAGCAAAAAAAAGGTTATTGTCCACTGGTGTTTCCAAAATGCTCTGTTCTTGGAACTGGAAAAGAAAATTATTAGGAAGGCTTCCCCAGGTGACAACAGTTTGTCAGCTGTTTCCTGCCTTTTTTAGAGTAGTAAATCTTATCTTTTACAAATGAGGCTTTCAAAGTTCAAAGGACGGCTCTTCAAAATTCTGTGAAGTCAGGTCACCTTATCAGCACTCTCCTGTTCAAGCCACTCTTACATAGGTTTGCTGTAAAGGCTGAACATGCAGGTTCAGAGCACTTGATTTACTTCTCTGTCCCTACCTGCCCTGGGTTTGCAGGGCTGTACAATAAAAGAGGATGATGGCAGAGTGTTATTCCAGCAAATGTACTTTTGAGAGTGTCCCTGTTAGGAAAATGTTCTTTTGCAAATATTTACTCCACTTTTGACTGAACCTAAAACAAAGGTTTCAACTATGCAGGCTGAACTGACTGGAGGCCACCCTGTGTTATCAGTGTGTGTGTAATTATGGGTAGCAGGATATTGCAATGGTTTACCTATGGTTTCTGACAAAGTGGGCATAATATTACCCCTCAAAATGGGCTTGAAAATTTCTTTTTACATCTTAAGAAACACACAGTTTTCCTTTATGTTTTAATCTGAGATAAGTGCAGTTCCTTCTTGCACTATGGAAAGTAAGCACAGCTCCATTTTCATCCCAGACTGTCTCTCAGTGCTGGATGACAAACCATGCTGGATCATCAGCTGTGGCAGAGATCTCCCCATCTCTCAGGCATTTGCATCTCAGAGATAACAAGTCACACAGCCATATATGAACACACGTACATACATACACAAGAAACCTTAGCAAGGTAAAGGATGTTTGAATTCTTGTTTAAATTTGGCCAAATATCAAAGAGTTTAAGAAAACACAAATGAAGGAAATCCATAACCAAACCTAAGCCCCAGGCACCTGAAGTCTTTGGGTAGAAGTTCTCAACTTTCACATAAAGACTGGTTTCCTATCTAAAATCAAATTGCTCCCATCAAATCCCTCCCATCCTACCTGTCTAGACAAGGCCTGCAGAGCAGAACTGCATTCTGTCCTACACAAATTACTGTCCTGTTCCTTCCCATACACACACAAACTTGCATCTAAGTTGTCTGACATAACGGCCAGGTCATTATTCCTTGCTGCTTTCAATGGCTGTATGTCAACACATCAAGTCACTCACTATGCAGGTGGGTAGAAGAAAGAAAATAATATGACTGAAATTAAGTTTTCCTGAGCAGTGTTTGTTCTCCACCTTTATCATAAATTGATCTATTGTTCATGAATACATATCATTGTATGGGCCTTGGAGTCCACCGCATATGAGCAACTGACATCATCTACCTTAACTTGTGCAAAGCATTTGACACTGTCCCACATGACATCCTTCTGTCTGCATTGGAGATACATAGATATAACAGATGGACCACTCAGTGGATAAGGAATTGGTTGATGGTCACAGTCAAGGATTGTGGTAAATGGCACAATGTCCAAGTAGAGCTCAGTAACAAGTGGTGTTCCTCAGGGCTCGGTATTGGGACCAGTGCTGTTTAACATCTTTGTCAGTAACATGGACAGTGGGATCAAGTGCACTCTCAGCCACCTTACTGATGACACCAAACTGTGCTGTAGTTGACACACTGGAGAGAAGGGAAGCCATCCTTAGGGACCCTGACAGACTTGAGAGGTGAGCCTGTGCAAACTTCAGAAAGTTCAACAAGACCTAGTTCAAGGACCCACACCTTGATCAGGGCAATCATGAGCAAAAATACAAGGCTGGGCAGAAGATAGATTGAAATCAGTCCTGTGGAGAAGGACTTGGGCATGATGGTTGACAAGAAGCTCAACATGATCCAGCAATCTGCATATGAAGCCAGAAAGACTATCAAATCCTGGGCTGCATTAGGAGAAGTGTGGCCAGCAGGTTGAGGAAGGTGATTCTCCCCTTCTACGCCACTCTCATGAGACTCCAACTGGAGTACTGTATCCAGCTCTGGGGACACCCATGTACCAAGACATGGACCTGCTTGAGGGGGTCCAGAGGAGGGCAAGAAAGATGATCAGGGGGCTGGAGCACCTCACCTCTGACGACAGGCTGTTCTCATAGTTGGAGTTACTCTGCCTGGAGAAGAGAAAGCTCCAGGGACACCCTTATAGCAGCCTCCCAGTACTGAAAGGGGGCCTACAGAAAAAAGCTGGAGAAGAACTCTTTGTCAGGGTGTGTAGTGACACGACAAGGGGTAACAGTTTCAACTTGAGAGAGAATAGACTTAGATTAGATATAAGGAAGAAACACTTTACTGTGAGGGTGATGAGACACTTGAAGAGGTTGCCCACAAATGCTGAGGATGCCCCATCCCTGTCAGTGTTCAAGGCCAGGTTGGATGGGGCTTTGAGTAACCTGGTCTAGTGGAAGGTGTCCCTGTCCATGGCACGAGTGTTGGAGCTATATGATCTTTAGGGTCCCTCCAACCAAAACCATTCTATGATTCTGTGAAACACCAATACTCTTTTTCAACTTTTCTATTCATGTTTTGGGGATTATCTCAGAATGAAGATGGTCTTTAGACATTACTGCAGAACTTATGGTGATGTGGATGAAATGGCATTTGGATAGGACAACCCAAAAATCTGAAGATTTCATTCACAGAAAGATGATCTGGCAGAGCTGTTCGGATGTTTGTTCACTATTTCTTGATTATTTTAATTTGAGGCAATGTAAGAGCAAGAGGATGCAGGTTTATGGCATCTAATGTCCATTTAAAAAAATGATGGCTTTATGTGGAAAATGACAAAATTTAAGTCCTACTTATCTCTGTTTTTCTCTGAAGCCACACATTGAAGTAGCATTTTTGTGTATTCAGAGAATTTTGTTTCTGTTTACTGGAAACCGAAGCTACTGTTTTCCAGAAAGAAACCACTTTTAGACAAAAATGATATACAAGAAAGAACTTGACCTCTGCACAAATATCCTTTTCTTCATCCAGCTTCCATAAAGCTAGTGGAAAGTTTCTAAGGAGAGTTGGGTTGGATGCTCCTGTGTGTAAACCAAGATATATAGCCTCATAACTTTTTCTCAGCATGTCTTATTTATTCAGTGTATTCCATCGTTTCTTTCCACAGGGACCCTTGCAATCTCCTCTGTCAATAATGCCAGTCATCAAATCCCAATGGCCAAATTGCCATGACCATAATTGTCACCTCCTTTTTGCTTTGCTTTGCTTCCTCACCTGCCAGCATCAATATATTTAAGGCATAGTCTATAAAAACAACCAGGTAACATGCAGAGAATAACCAAGTACTCTTTCTGTCTGTCTTTTTTTCACTTGTGTTCTCTCTTTTTTTTTTTTTTTTTTTTTTTTTCATCTGACTGCTTTGCCTACATTAAACCCAAATGATGAAGCTAGGTATTATTCCATTGGGGCAGAATCCAGCACAGACTGTGACCCCTTCAGGCAAGGAATTGCTTTTCTGTTGAAGTGCCCAGAATATTTTGAAGGAAGATTTTAGAATAATGACTATTGATGTTGCTACCACACAGGGGAAAACAAATTATTATCTGTATCTTGCAATTATTTTTTTCCCACATTGTAAAGATATAAACAAGAGTAGGGGATGTGTATGCATGTTGTGTGGTATGATAACTGCACAATCAATTATTTGTGCCTTGCATTTCAAATGATAGGCAATTGCTGCACACCCACTCCTTTGTGTCTGATTGCTTAATTCATTTACTTAATTCATTTAGGCAGAAGAATCCTTGATGGTTCCAGCTGTCTAGTTTTCTAGGCTAAAGCTGGGGGCAATCGATTAGATCCACCAGTCCCAAAAGCAGAAATGCATGCATACAGGCTTCAAATCCTACTTATAAGGTTAGTACAAGCCATTTGTTACAGGATACACAGCTCGACCAGAGTGTTTTGATCTCTTTGCAAAGCCATCACTTCCTTCCAAGAGTCTGAGAACTGCTTTTTAATAATCTATAGTAAGAGCAAAGAGTGAGCAGACAGACACCAAGGTGAATGGCTTAAATGTGCCATGGAATAGGATATGGTGCATGTTTGTAGCAGTTTAGAGGTGGCCATTTATGGGAGTATCCCATCTGACTTTTCGTAGGGTGTAGCTAAATTCTGAGATGGAGAACAATCTTAAGAGCAGGCTTACACAGAGTGAACCCTGATGGGCTTTCCATCCTCATTGTCACGTTATCTGGCTAAGTCTGACCATGTAAGGACCATGCTGTGCTTAAGGTGAGCTAGGATCAGGTAGAAATTTGCCACTCCTAAGCTACAGAACATCAAAAGCTTTTCTGAGAATTACTACAAAGTAGTAGTGGAGATGTTCTAGAGAGGTTCAGAAGTATCCTAAAGGACCTAAAGGTTCATGGGTTGTTCATTTCTAAGATAACTCTAGAGCTCTGGATGAGGATCACTGTGAAAATTTACTTGTATGTCAGCAATGCAGTGCATGGGGTGTCCATGTCCAGGTGCTGTCAGTGGGGGCTGCTTCAGGGTGGCCTATGTCAGGAGAGGCCCGGGCTGCCCAGGCGTCTCCACTGTTCCCACTGTGGGGCACAGATGAGCCCCTCAGCCAAGTGGGGGCAGCCAGGGGGAAAACAGGCTCCAGAAAGGGCTGAAGGTGGCCCAGGCAGAGAAGGAGGAAGCTGAGGAGGGAGCAGCAGCAGGAGGGGGCAGGAGGCTTTCTCTCAAGGAAACCCCAGTCGTAGCTCCTGCAAGTTTTCATTGCCACAGTCTGGGTGTGCACAATACAGCCTGGGAGTGAGTGCTGGATTTATCCCACCCAGTTGTGAGCACGTAACAGATATATTTTCCTTAAGCACCTAGGCTTACATGGTTCAGGGCTAGGTGCTTGAGGATCCCAGCATACAGTATGTGAAGACTTCTCAGGGAATTTAGGTACCTACAGAGAGCAAATCATCATAGGTGTGAACTAGCTTGCCCTTTGGAAATACCTGCTTGTCTCTACTGACTCCAGAGGACCTTTTAGGTCCTCTAACTGTGAGGTTGAATCTGGGCTGGCTCTTGGTATCACTGAAAACAGGGCTGGAAGGCCACTTGGGACATACCTATCTCTGAACCCCAAAAGTGTTCCCACAAAGGAGATACTACATACATCTATTTATAATCTAGACTGATTTGTAGAAACTTATCCCCAGCAGACATAGATTTAGGTCTGTACCAAGACTGAAATATTCTAGAAAAAAATAATTTGAATCTGTCAGCATTTCCACAGGGTTTCTGTCTGGCTGATGGGAAGTTCTACCATACCTAGATAGTAGCTGCAGCAATATTTTGCAGACATCCATTGTATGAAATTATTAAATTTCAGCAAGTGACTTGGCAGTGACAGTGTCACAGCCCACAAACATTGTGACAAGGCGAAAGATCCCCTCTTTGAATAGAAAGTATCAGGCCCTTTTTGTTACTTACCGGAGATTAATGCTTCAGAATTTCTGGAGCAGTGGGAGACTGTGGGAGACACTATTCCATGTCAATGTTTTACTTGATCAGCTCAATCTCTTCAAGTGTGTGTATTTGATAGTCTTCCATGATTTGTGCTGGTTGCTAACAGCCCATGGCTGTGTCGAGAACACCTTACAATTATCCAGTACCTTTCATCTGGAAGCCTTAGGGCTTTGCACATATGAATAGTTATATTAATAATTAATATTGTTAATAGTAATGCCTCCTCCTTTATCAATATGGGAATTGAGATATGGAAAGGCTACTGAGTGCTTAAATGAGGATATGTTGGGGCCAGTTTAGATGAGAGGAATTGTTGTTGCTGTAATTACTGCATAATTGCATTGGTGGGGACAGACAGTGAAGATAGGCAGCTCCGGTACTAAACAAGGGAATTGTTTTACTGACTACTATCATTAATATCAAAAACCCACAGGTTTCTGCCTACTTTCCCCATTGGAGTATGGGCCAAAGTAATCCAACTTTCAGACAGACCATTCACATGCTCCAGTGAAGCTGATAGGTCAGAACAAATTTCATAATTATAAACCTTACAGCTAAATGAGGACTGTATTAAAGGGGCTGGTAATGAAAATAGGGTTGTGATTTCTGACTCAGAGCTATCCTTGGATCAGTGAGGATCCACTGCTCTGGCAACTACTGGCTGCCTCCCTGCAAATCTGATAGAAGATGGAGGTCCAGAACAGGGACCTGAAGAAGAGAAAGATGAAGGACTCTAAGTCCAGTGATGAAAGGCTTTAGGCATCTTCGAGGAAAGCTCAGCAATAAAGCATTAAACATGCATCTGAGCACCCTTTGAATAGGTTGTCACGAATGGGAGTGTAATTTGAGGGTGAAGGGGAAAGAGGTTCCAAGTACAAACCACTGCCAAGGGTAGTGAACAGAAAAAAAAAAAAAAAAAAAAAGCAAACTAGTAAGCCAGGATGGTCTCTTTGGTAAAGTCAAGAGGCTGTTGGTGAGAGAGAAGGTCCTGATCATATAATTAATTGCTTGATGTTGGCACAGCGCTTAGAGAATGTGAAATGTTCCTGAAGTGCTATGTATTTCTTATTATTCCTACCCACTCATTATTGTATCTAACACTAGTTCAAACAGACTTTGTAGCATGTCTTTATGCTGTCTCTCCCTTTAAGAATTTCTCTGTGCATCCCCCATAATCTTCCCCCTACCAAGCAGTCCTGTGGTGTGTGTGGCTAAGCAGCACATGGTTGCAATAGGCTAAAGAGAGTAATTAACAGAGACCACATCAGAGCTCTTGCAAAATGCACAATGTGTTTATTCAGCACTGGGTCGGCTAATTCCTAATGAAAGGGCACTGCACAGCAGAGTGCAGGACCCCAGTGGTCAAAAATAGTTCCACTTAGATGTTATTTACCTACAAAGAGCTCAGTTCTAATTAGGGGCGTGGGAGCCAGCAAGGGTGAAATCAAAACCTTGCCCCAACCATATTGTCCATGCTGGTGCCCAAAAAAGTCTTTTAATAAACACACAAATGCTCAGTTGCATTTGGTTTGTATGCTTTTCTGCTACTCCAAACTTCCTCCTTTTGGCTGAGACTAGAAGTAGGAGTGAGTGAAAAGATCATGACAAGATTTGGTTTTGTGGCATTTCCAGAAATGTCATACACACACACACACACAAAGAAGTAAAAATTGCCTGGTCTCAGAAGATTCTGTGGAGCACTGAGGTCTATCTAAATAAACTTTGATTCCCTTTGCTAGGCTGGTGGCAGCAGAAGCTAAAACTTCCTTTGTTTTGCACAATATATTTGCAGTCTATTTATGGTACTTTTGTGGAGCCTGCATCCTGTGGAATCTCACCATTACAACGTTTTTCATAAATATTTATGCTCCCAGCAACCTGGTAAATGAGAAGAGCGTTATTATCCCTTATTAGAGACAAGGAACAGAGACTCATAAAAATGTTAAAATACTTAAAAGATGCAGACAACCTTAAAGGCACCCTGATGCTCTTGAAAATTAGCTTTAGCTGGCTAAAGTCTTTGACTCACAACAGCAACATATTCACACAGGGATAAGTAAAGGGTTATAGTATCTGACTCCTCTGCTGGACATATGCACTCCCACCACTGAGGTATCAGCACGTGATGGACAAGTCTGGGGCATGCATTTCAGCTGATGTTAATATGCTTCTGCTCCAGAGGTTGTCACCCTTAGAAAGGAAGTATCTGGGCTTGGTAGATCTCTCAGGATACATTGTCAGAGATGGAGAGTTAGAGAATGGACAGATTCCTAGAGGGTAATGGGATAAAAGGAAAGGGTAAAAGTGTCTTCACCTTGCTGCTGGCTCTGGTCAGTTTGATACTCCCTCCTGCCTTGCATCATGTTTCTGGCTTCATTGAGCTCTCTTTTTATAAGACAAACCTTCAGGGTTTAAGCATGTGATTTCTCTGGTGCATGAGCTAATTGAAAAAGTTCCCACCTGCTACTGCAGGCTTTATCCTGCGGAGGTGGATCCTGAGAGGAAGCAGGATGATGAAAGTCATCTGCCAACTGCTTGTAATCCTCAAGGTGAGAATCCTTGGGCCAGACAAAAGCAGAGGGTTCTTCCAAGCTGTCAGGAAATTTGGCAAGAGCATGACAGGAATAATGGAAAAATGTACTTATTTATGCTTGCACTTCAGACTTACACCTCTCAGCATATTCGTCAAAAGGTTCATGAACTAGTTTGAAGAGCACTTTTCTGTCCTGTAATCTGATAGTTCCCCTTTTATAAGGTTTTTCAACATGTTTCTTTTTGTGTTAAAGACAAGGAAGTGTGAAACCTGACAGTTCTCCTTCCCATGATGCTGCATGATCTTTCTCTTCAGTTAGTTATGAACAAGGCTGGCTCACCCACAGGTTCTACTTTGAGTCTGAAGTTCAAACAATCCGAAAGTGTCATCACAAATATCATTCACATGGAAATGAAAGTGTAAATTGGTGGGAGTTAACCAGTATTGTGTTATTGCAGTGACATTCAGGAGTGTCTGGAGTGCATGCTTTAGCTGTGCCTGTCCCAAACACTCATAGATTTGGCATACCCATACATGCAGTGAGGAGTGTAGTATCGTCTTCTTTCTCCCTCAAATCTCTGATGACCATGGATAGGACTGAATCAGTATAAACCCAGCTCAAGATGGCTAGATGAAACCCATCACACCTCAAACAGCAATATGCCTGCCTAACCTTGTAGACATCTGCCAGTTTAGACTGGGAGTTCCCAAGCTTTCATCTGAAACCTCTATATGTGCCCAGGAGGGCCTCTTCCCAGGGAGATAAATGACAAACCCCCATCCAGATCTTGGTGGTGATGTAGAATTAGGCGTTTGGCCACCTAAATTCTTTCTACGGTCTTGGAAAAGGTTGGCAAGTGAGATAGGTTGTTGGTTTAAGACTAGACCCGCCTCTGTAACCTCATAACCAGGTAGGGGGAGATGCAGAGCAGCCCAACCTCAAGGAACTCCCGAAAGATATTACAGCACATCAAAAAGACTCAATGTCCATTTTAAACCTTTTTCTCTCTGTCAATCTAAGCATTTCTGAAGTATCTCAGTGCTCTCAGGTAACAACTTATACATTCTTTTATCCTTGACTCCAAAGAAGTCACCCCTGGAACACAGTCCCAGTATGTGAGGAATTGCATCTATCTTCCCATACTTGCCAGTTCACAGCAAAGTAGGTTTTATTGCGTGTCAACAATACAACCTGAATGCAAGAACGTGAGATGCAAATGCTCTTGGACCAGGCGGGATGAAGGCAGCCTGAGGGTTAGCATCTGGCTGACCTGCACCACAATTTACAGGAAAGCATTTCGCGCACCAGCACCACCCAACTGTACCTGTTACATAACCAGATGAGGATTCCAAAGATCATCTACAACATCGCCATCTCCTGACTTACGCTATCACTGCACGTACACTCAATGCCTCTATGGCACTACTTAGCCTGCAAGAAATAAATAAACAGCACCCATGATTTCTACCTTTGCTTATTGAAATTAAGCATGGAATCTTTCTCTCTCTTTCTTTTTTTTTTTTTTTTTTTTTCCCCCCTTCATTTTGAAATAGTTTGTATCTAATTACAAACAATTACTTTTCTTTTTTTTTTTTTGGTAGAAGACTCCACTTACTCTTACAGTGTAGATGGACAAGTGGTAAACTCTCAGCATTGTATAGAGAAAGAACTTCGAGGAGAACTTCCAAATTGTAAGCCATTTAGAGAGGTTTGAGTCACACAGCAAAAACATCTGCCAAGTTCCTCTCATCTGAAAAACACATATTTACCTGGGACAAGAGAAATATGTAGCTAGCCTGATCAAGCCATGAACATGTCTCTGTTAATTCCAGTGGGCTTTTGAATGTATAAACTGAGCAGACCATTATGATTCTGCACTGATGACATTCACTTAAACTATGAAATGACTGGCATTTAAAAGTTGTCACTTCTAAGTAAGCACACTAGCACTTCTTATACTGAATACTGCTGTACCTCTGATTTTATGATACTGTGTTGTCAAATGTTGCAGCATTATTGACATCATTCTTATTTGCTGCCTTTTATCTGGAAATTACTATCCATGACTTGTTATTACACCATAGAAAGACATTATGTTGTAGGAGGAACATGCAACAATAAACATGAGTATTTTTTCTCCCAGGTATTTGTGCTGCCATGGTAGCACTGCTAAGCTCATCTGCTCATTTGTTGTTTCCTTTGAGAATCAATTACTCCAACCTCTTTTCTTCCCCCCAGTCCCTGTTATCAATGAGAAAAGGAAAAAAAAAAAAAAACCAAAACCAAAACAATCTAAAAAAATCCTCTGATTTTCTTCTGAGCTGAAGCTTCATTTCCACTCCCCGTTTGCTCCCCTCTAGCTTTCAGGTGCATATTGGCACTGTGTAATTGTGAAAGGAACACCATTTGTTCTGATGCAAGAGCCACGGAGCCAGCCAAAATTACATTCTCTAAAGTCAAATGGAAAGTATATGACTTTGAAGCACAGGAAGACACAAACGTTCAGTATTTCCTTCCAACCCTGTGGCTTTCAGAGAGACACTCCCAGTGATTTCTAAAGAATTATTCTTCTTTTCAGCTTCTTCATTGTTGGCTTTTTTTTTTTTTTTTCCCATCCTGTTTGTAATGTGAAAACTAAACCCTCTCATGGACTTTCTATAAAACATACAGAAGAGTGGTTTATGACAAAGCCTTTTGCTGTCTTAGTCCTGAAAACTTCTTCTCAAAAAAAGGGGGAGATGATGTAGCCAGCAATAAGCAGTAAGTCATTCAGGGACACTTAGACTCTTGACCCTTGGTAATCAGATTCCTTCTATTTAGCCCTTCTTCCACATATGCTATTTTTTCTCCTAGTAAAAGTGGTCTGTCTGAAGTGTATGATAGCAACATGACTGAGTGCCCAGGCACAGCTTTGCACTGCCAGGGTCTTTGGGTTGGTATTTCTGTAGCAAGTCCCAATGGGGCTTACACACAATGCTTTGAACATTAAACTCCCTAAAGTTAATTATAGCATTAGATCCTGGAGACCTTAGCTGAGGACCTGAGGCAGACCTTATTGTCCAACTAGTCAAGAGAAAGGGGTGAAAGAACAGGACAAAGGAAACCACATCATCTGCATTTCACAGATGCATTGCTCATGTGTGAGAGCTACACAGGAATGAGTGGCAGAGCCAAGGTGTGAACCACACATTTGGAGGACCAGTCCAGCATTTGAAATAAAAACCTCCAGTTTTCATTTTTCCTTTTAGCTGAAATAAATCAAAGCAGCAATGGAACATACAGGTGCAAACTCAAAACTCTGTAGTGGTTCCATTTGGAGAAGTGGGTGTAGAAGTACTTCATGTTTCAAATGCAAATACTGTTCTGCAGCTCAGCTCAGAAAAAGATAAACATCGCTGACTGTTCTGTGGAATTTAACTTTGATAGTGCAAAAAAAGAAAATAAAAACAAGTGAAAGTGATAATCTTGTCACACCATGAGAATTGAAGATGTCATGGGGCAGGATGATACAGGGGCCAGGCATCTGCAGCATCAGCTGAAATCAGCATGTGCTGTGGGTACTCAGCACCTTAAAAATCTGGCCCTTCAGCATCTTTTCCCTTAATCACAAGCGCTGGAACATTGCCAACCACTAAAAGGTTGGGTAAGGCAAAAGGAAGTTAGTTTAGCTTGTTGAGTCTAGTGATTTCATGTAACTGGCTCTAGAGGGAGGCTTTTTTGTTCTGAAGGGAATCAGTTGCTAGTGGTTAAAATGCACTTTCAGAATTTATATATTTAATTAGGAATTGGAAACTCGATAAGGCAGAAGGGACAGTGTGGAACATTCAGTGCATTGCTGCTTTGAGCATGTGAGGAATGATTTGTATTTGTTGAGAAAGGAGGAAGATAGTCTGGAAAAAATGATTTCAAGACAAAAGAAAAAGCATTCTATCTCACTGATGAGAAGGTATGGGTCTGTGGAACTGAAACTGCTCGGATGCCTTTCTTCCACATCTAGAAAACTTAGTTGCTAAACTAGGTAAGTGCAGATTGTATCTGCCATTAAGCCCAAGTTTGTCTCTTTGGACAGCAAGTCTTCCTCATCTAGGAAGCTTTTTTTGTGATGAGATGGAGCTATTCTTCGTTCATCTTGAGGTCTCTCTCAAATCTGGAGCCCAAGTCCCTTATCTGCAGGTTGTGTGCTTCAGAAGAAGTCTGGACTACGTGGGAACTTCTGTGCATGTTGGATTGCTGCGACAAGCAGTATAGAGAGAAGGAAAATATTCTCATGGGTTTGCTTGGTTTAGTTGTCTCCCAGGAAACTTCATGCAAGAAGATGCTGAAGTTCTGGGTCCACATGAAACTGGGGTTTTTTTATTTTTATTTTTTTAACCTTTGGTAAAACAAAGTTAGGTCTGAAGAAATATCTTGCTTTTTCTAGAACAATTATTCTGGAAAGGAGGCTAATAAAAAACTCAAACAAAGTAGCTCTACTTTTTTCTTTAAGAACCTTACAGGATATTAAAGAGCCCTTTTGGAAGGATTTTAAGTCTGATATCTCATTTTGTGAGTGAACACTGATGGTCTGTAGGTATTTTGGGCTAGTGCTTTACCATCCACTCCTATTGAAGGGCTTTCATTTATATTACAACCTCTAAGGATTCATTTACAGTTGTGTACATTTACACTTACATTCAAGACAGAATCATAGCGTGCCATAAGGTCAGTTACCTGGAAAAGAGCACTGGTGGGTTCCAGTAGCCCGTCTACTGACTTTTTAAACATAAAAGAGTATCACTGCAGAAAGAGTAGTAAACTTCTCCATCAGCATGTCTTCTGAGACATAAAAAGCCTTTGACTCAGGTAAACTCTGATCAGAGTGAACATGTGTATTCTGCATTGCAGTGGACTACATTACTGTGGAGATGCCAGAACAGGATCCCCCACCACAGAGGTGGTTTTGTGAACAGTGACTAGATTTCCTTGTTTCCCCACCCAACTCTGAGCCAAAACAGTCTGATTTAACAATGTCAAGACAAACCCTTTTGACACTTATGAAACCATTTATTTATCAGACTTCTGCATTTTATGAAAAGGTCACCTGAACTATGTGTTGGACAAATAAACAACTATATGAAAAAAACACTATAAATTAGAATAAACTTTGCCCATATCTATGGTAGCAGTCAGTTCCAAGATGGTGTTTTCTTTGAACCTTCATGGCACAACATTTTTTTTCATACTTAAGAGATCACTAAGTCATGGATGAGAAGGAGGTGGGTGAAGGGGTATCTTCTGCCCCAAAGCTCAGTGTAACTCTCTGTAGTGAATTTTTTTCTCCTTTCTCTGTCTTGGCTGCAGTGATAATTTGGGATAGCTGAGAAAAGGGAGGTAAGAAAACATACACAATCTGATTTTTATATCATTCCTCAGATTCTTGACTGAGCTTATCTTTCCATTTAATATTGCAGAATGTATTCCTGAATAAAGAACACATATCAAAAGAAAACACTATGGAGTCAGTTAATAATTAAACAACAGCAATTTGAAATACACCCATAGAGGGATCTACCTGATATCACAAGCCTTACATATTTGATAATTGAACAGGCAAGCTTTGTTTAATGAATGGTGATACTTGAAAACCCCTCATCTTGTTAGGAATTGTTGTGAAAGGTTTTATTTTAATAAAAGAATGTACGATCACATAAACTTTTATAGCATATCCTTTCCCAAACAGACTCTTGCATATTTCTGGCAAAAGCATTAGCTGTTTACACTTTCTTTGTTTTCACTCCAGCAGCGTGTGACTAATCCTTGAATGCAAGTGCTAAGGTTGACTGTCAAAAATGGCTTTGGAGGGGTTTGGTGTTTGTTGACAATGATCGGGAATAAGAGAAAATCACTTCCTCTGAAATGTGGCAATAAATAGAAGTGCATCAGAACAACTGCACAGGGTCCCCCCAAAGGGCTCTCCAGCCTAGCATCCTGTCTCTGAGGTTGGATAGGAGTGAAGGGTATAGGCTATGGAAGAGAGTAAGAACAGGGTAAGTATGCAGTGATCCCTCCCTCCTATCTGCTTTCAAGGAGTTTTTGCTCAGGCATTCCCTGTGTTAGAAATGGTGTCAGTGTTTAGATCTGGATAATGAGTATTGTTCAAAGATGAAAGCTAGTACTAGCACCAAAGCCCACCCTCTTGGTCTTGTTTTCTAAGTTTTCCTGTACTCCAGCCACTTGATACTTCATTGCCAAGCAACAGTTTTCAGGCCCTTGCAGTGACCTCATGTTTGCTTAGTTTATCAGAGAAAAGAAAAAGAAAAAAAAAAGAAAAGAAAAAAGTGGCTGAGGCTATCAAGTAAATTAATAGCCCCTTAGCATAACAGCCACGGGCATGAATTAGACTTGAGGCAGAGGAAAACCCTTACTATTTCAAAACAAAAATATGAGTTGTATATTATTTACAGACTAGAAAGCTAAAAAACAAAATTACATTTTTCATGCTGTTTAAAAGAATTGAAATGTTTTTAGTAGAAAAAAGAAAAGCACATATAAGCTGAACATCCTTATATAATCATACATTTCAGGCCTTTTGTGCTCCTAATTTCCCACTAGTCCTGGAGAGCCCTCTCTCAGGATGCCCTCAACAAATCTGAACAAAGTTCAACTTGTGATGACTTCTGCTTTTCTTTAGTAGCTCTAGCACTCAAAATCTTGGATGTCCCAAAAGAGCATGGTCTCTCTCTCAGGACTGCCAGGCTGATGGCAGTCTGAAAATTCTAAGGTCTCAAAGCTGGGGAGAGCTGTCTCCCCACATACGCACCTTGGAAACTCCAGCTCTGTAGGAGAGCAGAACTAAGAGTCTGACTAATCACTCACAGATGGAGAGGGCAGGTTTACTAATTTCTCTACTTGCTCTGCCTTACTGCCATGTTGTGGACTTGGCTGGATCCAGCTGATGTGTTAATTTGGCCAGGTTACTAAAATTCTAATTTAATGACAAAAACAAAACAAAACAAAACAAAAACCCTAAAAAATATGTTATTTATAAAAACATCTACCTCATTCCCTCTTTTAGCTCTTTCATTATCTTGCTTCACCCTGTACTGCTGGGCCCAGGAATATCTACATGTAAACCTTTTAGCCATATGCGTTTCTCAAGTGGTGACAATGCTTTCTGTGTCTATTGTGTGTAAAGATAATTACTTGCAGAGATACTGGATTTCCTGGCCCGGAAGGTGTTTGTGGGTTTTGTAACAAAGGAATTAAAGCACAGAAGGAACAGGAGGGCTTAGAAAGCATCCCGGTTACAGCAAAAACATTCTGTACTTTGGAAAGCCTGTTTTCCCTTTTTCGTCAAAATGCAATTGTAAGTACATCCTTTCCTTGACAGCTCATCCTGCCCAGCAGCTCTTAACCATTCAGTATGGAGGTCTGATATAAATCTCATTGAAATCAATAGAGACGCCAGCAGACCACACTGAATTTGGCTTTAGAGGAATGCAACGTATGCAGCTCTTTCTTTAACATCTTAGCCCATGTTACTTTGCTGTAGATGCTTGTTAGGCAAAGCAGGTTAGATCAATGATAATAATGTTCTTTGTATTTTCTGTCTCTCTGCTTTGATATGTTAGTGAGCAGAGTAAAAATGTACTGGGTGCAGCTTCTCAAGAGGCCTTATTGCAGTGATTTACACCACTGTCAATCCTAGCTGAGCAGAGTCCAGCAAGTGAAATTGTTAGCTATAAATGAAGAAAGGATGTGTTAGTGGCAGGGGCTTTAACTGCAGTTTTGTGTTCATTTTTATAGCTCTCCTCTGCAATCTCAGGCAAATAATTTTGGATAGAAGCCGAAAAGTTACTTACTTGATCAAGTTCCAGTTGAGGCAGATTTTAGGTGCCCAAATCCCACAGGTGTGTGTGATTTTTTTTTTTTTTTTTTGGTAGTTGTTTTTGGTTTGGTTTTGTGTGTTTTTTTTGTTTGTTGGTTTGGGTTTTTTTTTTGGGGGGGGAGGGGGTGTTTAACTGCTGCAGTACCTTATATACAGACTTGACTATTTTTTTCCATATGGACTTGCCAAAGTGCCTTAGGCCCCACAAGCTCATGCTGCAGATGTCCACAGGTACCTTGCAATGAAAGGAGAGTTGAGTTCATTCCAAGCCTTTGGAGATAATGATGATGCATAATATCACACAACACAAAGTAATCTGCCTTTCCCTAAGAGAGGAGTAAGTCACTTCACTTGGACTTGGGGACAGGATAGAATAGCAGGACAATAGTTGAAACATGGCAACTTCTTACTTTACTGTCATTTCATTAATCCCTCAGGGAAAAAATAACCAGGGAGAAACTTCCAGGACTGAGGCAGACTCATCTCTCTGCCTTCATTTTCAGAAGTGCTGATCACTTGCCACCCAGATGGTTCCTACAGTTTGGGACAGGAGTTGTCCTGCCCAGCTGATAAAGTTACAAATGACATTTTTACTGCTCAAAATACCTGACAAAACTTGACAGTTTAACCTCTCTAACTATGTAAGAGGGTTTTATATTTAACCCTGTTACATTTTAGACATTCTTCTCTCACTTGGATGTGGTTTTCTTTACTATGTACCTTTCTTAGAAGTTGGTTTTCTTTATCATCACAGCTTGCTATTTCATCTCCTCGAGTTCACTTCTCAAGTTCATCTTAAGTTATGCCCCTTCCTGGGTAGTCTTTCTGAGAAAGGAAGGTTGTTCTGAGAGCAGAGCACTGACTTTTGGGCATAGGTACAAAGCCATCATCAAGAGCAGTGGTTTCAGACTGCAGGGAGGGAGCTGTGGCAGGGCCATGATCTCAAAGACAGTTCAGAGATAGGAGTAGAACCTCACACCTGGGGTGGGGACGTAAGTTCAAGAACTACTGGCCAAAACAGCTCTGACATAGGTGTGGAAAGATAAATGTGACGTTCCACTGCTCTCTCAGATGTTCTCTGAAGAAGTTCTGGGAATAATTTCTATGAAAGACATTTACCCACAGGGTACAGCATAATTGCTGATTTGGGAAATAGGGATGATTCACTTATGTAAGAGACGCCCATACTATTAGCATATAAGATGCACTGCTTATCATAGCTTTTTATTGGCATTGTGCCTAATTAATTCATGACACCTTAATTAATAGGTATACAAAGAAATATCCCCACATGACCTAAGTATTATGGAGTAGGTTATGCCCTACAGACTCTATCTAATGTTGGTGTAAAAGAGCAATTCCCAATTTCTACAGGAGTCCAAAATGTGCACAAAGTTTAATTCTAACTGTGGATTTTTTTCTTAAGGGTGATTTGAAACTGCCGGAGAGAGGACCTGAAACCAAATAGTGTTCAAGGACAAAGACATCCTCAAACAGTGAAGATTACTCATTCTGTACCCTAGTTTAACAGATGGTTTCCATCACTGTAATGGGCCACACTGAAACCCAGAGCAGAAGATCGGATCTGGACATCAGCCAAGCGGTATCAAGATATTTGTATCAGGATATCTGGATGCCCCAGTGAAAAACCCAAGAAGTACTTAAAGAATTTCTTACCTTTTCACAGCTTCATATTAAAGGAAAAAAAAAAAAAATTCTACCTCATTAGGCTAGAAGCTGTGAGTTTTGGAGTTTTGGAAATATTTAACATGCAGATGAGACAGGAAAAGTTGTAGGCTTGGAAGTCACAAGACCTTGCATGTTTTATTTTAAGATGTCCAGGGTTGAGGACAGTGGGGATGAGACTCTGGTGAGTATCTAGAAGATGAAGACTAGACATTACTCCAAACATTTCCAGGCTTTTTTTTTTGCTCTCAAACACATCTGATTTTCATCATGCCCCACCCCCACAAAGTGAGAACCACGGACTCTTAAATTTATCAAGTTACTGCAATATTTGCTGGCCTATGATTAAGATGTGCACAATCAGCTTAAGGGGTCTTAAATACATAATTTATCATTGTGTTTTAAAAGGTTGACATAAATATTTTACTATTTTGTACATTAGATGTTTAACAGCCTCTCAGCACAGTGGGAGGACTACAATGTCACCTTGTAGATCTGTAGGTTCTAGCTCATGTTTCTGATTGTGCCTAGAATGACAAATCTCAACCTTGTTCTGAGTCAATTAAAAGTCTTGCCTGAATTCTGAAGTAAATTTCAAACAGATCTAGCCAAGTTATGGTATAGCAGGAAAATCAGCACATTTGGTCTTGGGGTAAGATTTGACACACATCTTTGATTGCAATAAATTAAGAGGAAAACTTGGGAGATGGGAACCTAAGCAAACTGAAAACATCAGATATGCAATGCTCTTTGGGTGACATTCACTTATTTTTCTGGCTTACAAGGCATTTGGTATGGTTTTGCGTATTTGGTCAGTGCACTCGAAGTAAGGCCAAATGCAAGCCAGTGCTATTATTTTTTTCTCCAGGGATACTCTTCAGCTCTCTTGAATTCTCCATCGAGGCTCAGAATTTTAGTTTCTATCCCTAAGGCTAAGGAAGATTGGAATAGTTCATCCATGGAATGTGCTAATACCACTTCTTAATCATCCAAAGCAAACACTGTAGGTTGTGCAACACAGAGCACTCCCTTTTTCTGCAGGGGCTGTGCTTACTGACAGCCAAGGAGAAAGTAAGGCTGCAAATTAAATCTGGACCAGGGGACCATCTCGTATGGAAGCACTAACTCTTATCCCAAAGTAAGAGCCCACTTTGGCATCTTTTATGATTACATGTGTGAGAAAATAGCTTAGAATAAGGCCAACAGAAAATATTGAGGCACAAAAATTGCTTTTGTGTCTGACATAAGAGGGTAGAAGAGAAAAGACGCTTTGGATGAGGACTCAAGAAATGTGGGCTCAGTCATGGCACCAGTACAAAATTCCTGTGTTGCCTTGGGCAAGTGACTTAGAAATTCAAATCTCAGTTTGCAGAATGGTGATAATAGACCCTCTTAGCAATGTTGGAAGGAATACTCTATTAATAGTAATGATGTGCTGGGGTACTCCAGTGCCAGGAACCCTTATAGATGCCTAGCCTACTAGAGGACCCTCAAGTTAATAGTTATTTTGGTGAGGATACACACCAGAATGCCAGCAGGAAGTTGGCAGTGTCTTGTTTGAAACTGGTTGAAAAAATTGAATAACTGCTGCTTGAAAAATGCAGGTATATCAGCCCTTCTTTTCATCCTAAGCAGAGGTAAAAAGTTGAACTAGCTGCACATTATATAACTGGCTGTTAAATGATATACTACAGTGTTCCAAGGGAAGGGACTAGTGCCTCCTGGGAGTAGTGGTTCAATGCCAAACAAGCTTATGTGGAAGAACATGACTACAAATGGCCAGGGTCTATGGCTGCCATGAAACTGTCCAGTCATTCTTTGGATGTGGGCGATATTTTATATTTAATTTCTTATTAGAAAGTTTCACCAAAATATTTGATTATTGTCTTGTTTGTTGTTGGCTCCCCCCCGCCCCATAGATATGCTTGATTTTAGAAGTACTATCTGATGGGAAAATGACATGTTGAGTTCATTTTTCATTGTTTTGGAGTAGCCCTCTATCCTTTCATTAAGAGATTTTTTTAAACCACTTGTTTGTATTTTGACATTGTGAACTATACTTCCATGATATGAAGGCTTGATTCGTAAAGAAGGTGAGATGAGATCAAATGAAGCTCTATCTCCTTTACATCTGTACATTTGCGTGTTAACCCTCTGCAGCAGGTGAAGGGTACATTTGCCCCTGCCCTCTGCTACCCAGAGACTTACAAAACCATCCTGTATCTTTCCTTTAAATGTTTTATCGCTGCCTGGAACTGTGCTGGATCTTGTGTTTCGGCACGTTTATTTTCTGTGGGAACAGGGATCTGATTGCTGTGTACATGTGTGGGTGGGTAGATTATAAATTATAGACTCTCAGCTCAGGTGCACATCTTGGGAGTGACTTTTAAATAGTTGCATGATTACACAAACCCTTCTCCTTTGTGGAATGGAAAGCAACTTCTGTCTCAAAGATTGCTTCTTTACTTCAGGAATTATCCCCTATGGAGCCTGAATGACTTCACGCTGGAGGGGAAATATTTGTTGTGTTATGAATATGAAGCCAGCTAACTAGTGATCTATGGGATGATTTATAGTCACCAGACTTTAGGGTGGGAAGAGGGGGAACTTTTCAAGAAATATGTTCATTGCTTTGGCATGTAGGGCTGAATGAGACAGACTCTTGTGGCTGGAGTGGTTTAAGAAGGTCTTGTCCCCAAAACCTTGCTCTTGTCTCTTGGCTGGAAGCTGTCCTCAGCTGAGCAGCAAACATGCCTTTGACAAATTCTCCTCTTCCTTCAATGCAAAGCCAATGAGATTGTTTTAAGCAGCCAGCAGCAGTGGGCTCAGCTATGTTTTTGCAGTGGATGCAACGTGTTCATGCAATTACTCAGGGTGGCTCAGCTAGCTGCCCTGGAAGGCCAGTAGTGAACAGCCAGTAACCAGGCTAGATTCAGGGGAATAATATGACTTCACTCTTGACTACTTTAAGATAGGTACTGTAATTTTTATAAAAATGAATGCCATATAAATATCTAGATAGATTAATGATATAATGGAGGCTTTTTTGTCATTATGACATCTTGAAACTTGCTACCACTGTTAGTCCATCTGTGTTACAGATTGCAGATCCAGGCCAAAAAATATTTTAATTATAGAAGTAGGCCCATTGATCTCAAGGAGAATACTTGTATTTTTAAAATTAGGCATGTGTTTAAGTGCTCTCCTAAACATAGATGTATTTGGTCTGGCTGAGATAAGAGTTTCTTTTCCTCACAGCATCCCTCATAGTTCTGTGCTTTGTATTGTTAGATAGAAAGGTGTTGACAATACACCAGTGTTTTGGCTACTGCTGAGTAGGGCTCGCACAATGTCAAGGCTGTCTCTCCAACATTCCTGTCTCTCCAGTAGTCTGGGGGTGGGCAAGATCTTGGGAAGAGATGTAGCCAGGACATCTGACCCAAACTGTCCAAAGGGAGATTCCATACCATATGGTATCTGCTCAGCAGTAAAAGCTAAGAGAAAGGAGGAGGAAGTGGGGAATTTGTTATTATGACATTTGTCTTCTGGAACAACCACTACACGTACTGAAGCCCTGCTTCCTGGGAAGTGGGTGGACATTGCCTTCTGATTGGAAGTAGAGCACTAACCTTTGTTTTCCTTTGCTTCCGCACATGGAATTTGTTCTTGCTTTATTAAACTGCCTTTACCTTGACCCACAAGGCGTTTTTTCCATCTTATTTTCTCCCCCTGCTGTCCTGCTGAGGAGGGGCTGATAGAGAGGCTTGGTGGTGGGCGTCTGGCATTCAGCTAAGGTCAACCCATCACAATAGACCTAATCTAGTAGTTCCCATAAAAAAAGCAATGCTTAGAAAGTCTTATAATAAAGGGCGAGAAAAAATGAAAGAGCAGTGGTTATAGTTCTACAAAAAAAACAAAACAGCATTCTGATCAATTGTCCCTTGCAAATAATCTGTTGCAATTTTACTGCGTAATCCAACTGAATTGCTCAGATAAAAGAGGTGCAGACATATTTATTAAGAGTTCTATTTAATGTTTCAAATATCAGTCTAGAGCATATGTGCCTGATTCTGGAAACTTTCTTTTCACAGAACTTAAATTAGTTTTCACAGGCAATGTGTGTGCTGCTTCCTCACAAAATGGAACCAAATATTTATTACCAATAGAAAACAGACTGTTTATTTTTATATGCGACTTTCCATTGGCAGTATTATTGGAGAAGGCACATGTGGTAGGCACTTCTTAAAAACCTTCCTTCAGTACTGCTTGATGGATCTTGTTCATTTTAGAGTTGAAAAATAAACAAATGAAGAAACCAAACAAACTGGGTTTAATTTAAAGGGTCACTACCTCAGGGTAAATATGGCTTCAAGTGCCTGGATGGTAGGAACACACTTGAATACAGCAGTTTGCCAATGTTAGCATTTCCAGGGGTGGTTTTCATTTAAAAGTATATATCCAGGTAAATACCTTCCCATAGGATATAAACTCAACCACTGCAGTGTTGACTTGATAAATCACAAGTTTAAAGGGACAATAATTGGAAATTAAATAGGCTTGATTACCAATAAATTATATAGAAAAAGATTTCAGACTGATTGAAGCAAATTATAGTCAATAACAAAAGAAAAAATACTATAGGTTTCTAAAGCATACTTTATATACACTGTATATAGTACTCTAAAAGACAGTGCATTATTTGTGTATGCATAAAAATCCCTGTATGTGTCTATACACACAACTAAACACAAAAACCTTTTAGGTTTAAAAAAGTAATATAGACATAGGTCTAAAAGCATTACTTTCACTAGTTTAAATTTTCCTAGGCTAAGCAATGTCTGTTTGAAGAAGCAGGCAAAACCTTGTGTAGGGAGTAGTTCTTCCTTTTGTAAATTCTCTGAGAGACACAAAGTCACAGGAGTTAGTGAAGGATTTACAGCTTAGTCTAAGGTACAGGGCTCGAGGACAGCTCAGTCAGGAAGAAGTTTGAAGGAACAAAAAAAAGGTCCTAAGACCTTGCCAGAAAAGTCATTGGACAGACTTAAAAGATGTTCATAATTTTCTTATAAAATGTTTTTAGTACAAATATATTGGGGTTTTGTAAACAATTTTTTCTCAGAGTAACACATGATTTTGCACACACTGTATAATACCTTGAAGTTGGAAATATGTGACCAAATTCTAAAATAGTACAATTTCTACTGATTAATAATTTTGATTATACAGTTTTCAAATATGAAAGAGAAGGCTGTAGGGTGGGAGGATATATTCTGTTTCCTGTATCCATAATAGGTTGGGGATGGATTGATGGACTTTCATTGGAAGAGGAAACTTACAATCTGTGGGATAAAGACACCCAGTCTCTGAGATAAAAGAAAGTTTTTTTATGAATTGCATAGGGTGAATGTGAGGGCCCTCACATTTAGCAAAAATTAAATAATTTTGGAAACACTGTTGGCTTTGTCATTAGAAGAGTCTGCCCTTTACAGCAGTGGAGAACTGGTTGGTCATTGGTGATTAGGGTGTGACCCATGTCATTACAACTCAGGTGCCTACTTCTGGCCAAACAAACTGCATCTGAAATGCTACCAACGAAGGCTCCAACAGCTGCACCGGGACAAGATAGGTAGTTTACAAACAGCTGGACTTTGCTACCCTACCTTTAAACACTTCAAGGTAGGTATCTGCATGTGATTTTTTTTTTTTTTTTTTTTTTTTTAAATCCCAGCCTCGTCTGTAGAAATTTAACAAGTACAGTCAGTGGATCCTGACGATGATCCATTACACCCTAAGGCAGACATGGGGGGTTGGGTGGACCAGTTGTTCTCTAAACTTCGTCATGTAGATTACAGTTCCCTAACCTAATGAGGGATGAGCTTAGATGTAGACATTTTCATTGTACATACCGCAGCTTGGGTGAAAAATTTCATCCTTATGACCTGGGTAAGGGAGATCTTTCCCCAAGACTGTTCTGACATTTGAAGTCATTTCTGGATTGGTTTTATCCTTCCAAAGAGAAACATTCAGGTAACTAAATCCTATCATAAATAAAGTTAGGAGTACGTTGTAGAGTCTCAACTCCAGGAGCTTAGTGTTTTTGAAAAAAAACCTCAGTTGAAAATGTGAAGCCAACACACCTGGAGATCTTAGAAGTGCTTGAGTTTTTCAGACAGTTATACTGTTGAATGAGCCCTTAATCTTGACTTTTTACCATTTGGCACTAGTAGTGTTGCTATCCCTAATCTTAAGGATTTAAAACTTGGCATACAGCCATGGCACCTGAGAAACAAGAAAAAATTAATATGGGGGCTTCATAGAGGCCAAGGCTAAGGACCCATGGGATGCATTCAAATGGCCTTCTTTTTGGAAAACAAAAAAAAGCTTTTCTGCAACAGGGGGGGAAACACCTCCTCTTCTTCCTTTGTTTATGAATTATGGTAAAGGCAACTGCTGAGCTCTGCTGCTGAGATTTCTGATGCCATTTTTTAGCAAGGGTATCCTCAGGGACTAAGGTGGGAGGGTACCTTCTGATCGTGCACAGTCATAAAGCTGATGCCAGTGCTGTCAAATGCATTTGAGGACTAAGGTGAGTCTTTTTATGTTGTTTTTTTTTTCTTTTGGGATTGAAGAGGGGACTCATATATTTTCCACTTAAACAGCCATTGAGGTGCCAACTATTCTTTTGCTTCCCACTCAGATGCTTAGAACACTGCATAAAAAATAGATAATTCATATGGTTTTGTCTGACTTTAGCACAGAAATTTTCCATTCCAAAATGTCAAGAGATTCTTTAGCATCTGTAGGAACAACCTTGGCAAAATCAGTACAAATAAGAACTCTGGAAAAGCCTGATTCAGATAAAATGCAAGGTCCCAGATTTCCTGATACTGTCAGTTGAATAAACATTTTCTTTGCCTTTCTGAAGCTGCTTGCCCACGTCAGTGCTAACCATGTTACAAACTGCCCAGGAACAGTGCCTGCATTCTGGACTGCTAAGAACGGTAAAAAATAAATATATATAAAAATTATAAGGATGGGATGAGGAAGTTGTAGCAGTGTGTAGGAGAGAGACGGAGCGTTGCGATTAGAGATAAAGGGTCCTAGAGACAAAGGAGAAAGAAATCCAAGGTCACACAGGGAGTGACAGAGAAGGGAACAAGGAACAGAGGACTGGCATAACTGAGCTGCATGTGGCAAAGTCTGGCTGGAGGACGTTTGAATTCAGATCCAGATGCTGTGAGAATTCATGATAGAAACTGAGCAGAGATATGGAAAGTGGGAGTAAAAGAAAAATGGGAGATGCAACAGGAGCCCTACCATGCCTGGCTAGTGCAGGTGTAGCATGGGGAACACATGAAAATGCCCTGTCACATGAGGGGAAAGTGGACATTAGGGAGATCAGGAGACAGTGGAATGTGTAAGGACATGTATAGGAAACCTGGATGGCAATGAAGAGGTGAGTGGGACCCACATGGGGTGGAGACATGGGGTGGAAGATTGCAGAAGTTTTTTCTGATAGAGCAGGAACGGGCTTTCAGGAGTCCCTGGAGGTAGTATGGTGAGCATGACCAACAGCATTGTCAAGTCATAGTGTCACACATCGAGCAACAGTGATTCTGATAAGAGAGTTACAGTAGGTCTAGAGCTGGACAAGCTTCTTGAGGTTTGTAGGAGAGACCTGCACAATCAGTGTCCATACTCTGTTGCACCTTGCCTTACAACCAGGCTCAGTGGCATCTGCTCACACCAACTGATCCCGCATTCCTCACAAGGAGAAAACGTTGCAACTGGAAGGAGATAACTGAATGGAGGCCCAGGATAATAAGGGTAGATGAGGACAACCAAAGTTCACTGAAGGAGAGCAGATCTCAGAGTGAGGGCACCATTATGCAGCAGGAGGAAGAGCCAGGGGAACCAGAAAGGTGGAGGAGGATGAATATTTCTTCAAAGGTGCTGGCTGCAAGGCATGGGAGAAGAGCCAGTGCAAGAAGCACAAGAAAAAGGAGCAAGGCTAAGAATTTGGCATGAAGGGAAGGAAAGCTTGAGGGGAGATTTTTTCTGCTGTTATGGATCCTCTGATAATAAATCAGATTCCTTTCAAAAAAGGGGAAAGAATTATTGAGGAAAAGGCTACCAGTGTAAGTTGGAGAAGAAAGAAATACCTAACAGTGGGTGAGCTCCACAGCTTGCTCAGATAAATAAGCTGCATAACAGCGCTCCCCCCTGCTGTCCAGCTGGTGCAGGCAAGCATGGATCATTTCTTACTCTAACCTCTCCTTTTTGGGGTCATCAGTGTCTCAGATGATAGCATGTTCTTCTTTCAAAACTTGTGTAAGGACACTCTGTCACCTTCCCCTGTCTTTGTTTGACTGAGTATAGGAAGGACAAAGGAGGGTTTATACCTTTAGGCTTTCCAATGGTAGTTCTAATTAAAATATTTTTGCAACTTAAAGCTTTTTTTTTTTTAATAAAACAACTTGTTTTAAATTTTGAATTGGAAAAATTGTAGAAGCAAAAAGTGGAGAAAGACAGGAAAACAGAGCAACTGCAATCAGCAGGGAAGTTTTCCCTCCCATAATATTTTCTCTTTAAAAGAGAAAACAGCCACAAAAATGTAAGAAAATATTATCACTTAACCTTTTTAATGACCAGAACATTCTTCAAAGATGAGTAATGTTTCTGAGAAAACCTGAATTAGGAAATGATGAAACTTTGATGCAATTTATGGTATTTGTGGAAAACTGTGAAGCAGGACTAGACATTGTTAAGCAACAGTATTCATGATTTAAAAAAAAGAAAAAAACTCAGTAATATGTTCATTGAAATTTCTGCATGTCCTGTTGGCAGAGAAAATCAGATTTTGTCCCTGATACAGAGGAGAAAGAAGAAGAAAAATATCAGATAGACCTTAATTACAATCTGTAAAATGTCAATTTAAACAAAACCAAACTGACTAATCTAAGCTTGTCATGCAGGGTCTCTTTCCAATGGACAGAAAGAGAGGAACCCTGAGAGGAGACTTTGCCCCTCTTCTTTCCATAGCCTGTTTACACATGGGAAGAGTTTCTCTGAATGGACTGAGTAGACTGGGCAATGGCCCTCTTGCAGCCCCATGGGTAGTCACACACCTGAACTCAGTTGCATGACATTTATAATGGATACTGGAAAACCAAACTCTCCTCCCAGTGCCTTTGACTAAATATTCTATGGCCTTTAGTGCCAGTTTAGTTTCTTCCTCAAAACAGATATGAAATATCAATAGATTTCTGAGTATTGTCTAAACATTTATTCTTGGCCTCAGTTAAAATACCATTTAGGGGGGCATTGTGCCCCTGTGCACTCCTACGCAGTTATAGCAGTCACAGCAGATAAACTGCAGTCTATAGCCCACCAGGTCTATTCTTAGTAAAGTGAAAGAAACCACATCTCTGTACTGATTGGAAAGAAAGCCTCTAATCTGGTATCTAGTGCACAAAGAAGCTTTTTTTTTTTTTTTTTTTTTTTTTCCCCAGATGCATCTCAAGATCACATCTCTCAGTGGGAAGCGAGTGCACAGATAGAGCAAGGAAACTGCAGTGGCTGCTGAATGCAATGGGATGTTTAGCACAAGAGGAAAAAAAATCTCTATCTAGAAGTTTTCTCCCTGAGGAAAGGTTTGGGAGGTTTCTAAAACTAAAGAATTGAAAAATCCTAAAGAGCTTTGTGAAGCTTCCTTTTCCTCACTGAGATTTTATTCCTGAAATCTTTGTTTGGCTTGTAATGAAATACTCAGCTGTGGTCCACTGTGTATGATCAGCAAGGATCTCCCTGAAATCCAGAGCTGCTATGACCGTGATTATAAATAGTATCAGAACTTGGGATCTTGGTACTTTTACCTTCTGAGAATATATCATCTGGGAGAAAGCAGTGCCTGTTGGGATGCAGGTGTGAATAAGGAATAGGATGGAAAGGACTTTTCATGTAATGTTGCATCTGTGTGCTCTAAGTAGATGTGTTAACTCCAGGGTGCTGTTATTCTGCTGTTGCCTTTGCTGTGTTAATTAGCTCTAAGGATGTTTTCATTCATTGAAGTTTTTTCATCTAGAGAACCTTAATTGATTTAAAGTATCCAAGTGAAAATCCAAGTCCATTCTGCTTAATTTTTAGGACTGATAGGTGCTCAAAAATAAATGCATGATATTCCTCTCCTTTCCTATATTGCTTTCTGATTCTGTTCTGAAGGTGGAGGGTATGGTTAGCATATGTTTGCTTCACAATTATATGGAAAGACCATTCAAAAGTGACATATTCTTAAAAGTAGAGTTCTACATTTACTTGTTATGACCAACATAGTTAGGACTGAGCAATAAATGATGTGAATCAGTTGTCTGCAGTAATGTTTTCCATGTACTGTTATACTTAGGTAAGACTATTCCTCTGGCACAGGTATACCTTTTATCAGTAATGGACCTGTGAGAATACCTCACCCCTCAAGCCAAACCACCAGGCAAGAAAAATACCTGTCAAGTTAGGGAGGAATATAGAAAAGGAAGAAGACTACAGTGTAAGAGAAGATACTTTATTTCTTCAGGGCATATTACCTTGACCTGGGAAAGTGATGTCTTTGTTTGTATAAAGACAATAGCAGTATGAGATTTCCTGCTTGTGAACATTTCTTCTTACCTCTGGGGACCACTTTAGGAAGTAATAGATTCATGGTAGCTGTAGGACTTCCATTTCTATCCCTTTGGCTTGGAGAACTGTACCTTTCACTCAGATTTTGTAGTGCCTTTACAAGGCTTGATCTTTGAGATAAAAAAACAGTTTTCTTAAGCTGTCTAAAAGTGTGCCTGTTTTCTTTCCTCTGTGCAGTTCTACTCTGTTTCTCAGTCTTTCAGTAAAGACAGCCAACATATCCTACTACCTGCTCCTGTTTAACCTGCTACCTTTTCAGCCAGTGATTAGTCACTTTTCGCTCTCCTCTCTTGGAACAAGATTACAGTGATGCCTTCTGAAACAAAGTATCGTTACTGATGAAGGAGAGGATCTCAGCGCTTTGGTGCAGCCACCACCCAGAGTTACAAAAACACTGTGATGGACTATTAATCTCAGGAAACAAAAACTACTACCTCTTCTCCAGGGACCACTGCGTCTGAACTGAAGAAGTTGTTTTAGCATAGCAGACCTTCACTTTGGGCCACTTATCTGTGGTCTGAAAGCATTCTTTTTTTTTTTTTTTTTTTTTTTTTTTCAGTGTGTAATCTCTAACTAATATGCAAAGAATACAAACTGGCTGTTGGATTCCAGCTTCCTCTTGTCTAACACCTTTACAGCCTTAGGACTACTGTGGCACATTGCAGTGTGGGTTTTTATTATGCAGACCTTGCATCCACTAGAAACTAGAATAAACCTACTGCCTTACAGCATACAGAAGACTGTCCCCTTTAGCAGGGTTTGCATGTAAGCATCCAAAGTAAGAAGCAACAGTCAGAGAAAAAACTTTTTATCCACCCTCAGCTTTTTTTCTGGTCAGCTCATAAACTTGCTGTTGAGCAAAACTCAGCATGCTGATACTTGTTAATAAAGTGACAACAGTTTACTGCTGTGGGAGTGCCCGAAAAATGCTTCCTGTATCCCATGGCAACCTTGATCTTGCATGGAACAAATCACAAGTAAATCCTGCTGTACTTATTCATGCTCTTTGTGATTTACCACTGAAGCCTGCTGCAAAACCAACAACAGAGAAATAACAACAGTGGAGCACACTGGCTCTGACAGATGCACCTTATTATCTCCCGAGTTGTTATTCTGTGGTTGCCTCTTCTTAACAGTTGACTTTATATGCTGATATCGTATGTAAATCTCTAGTTCCATTCAAGGGTGGAAGTGGTAGAGCAAGCGCTAACTGGAAAAGGAATGGTGACTCATAAGCCTAAACATTCTTCATATTTAGCAGGAATAAATATTGATGCTAGAGAGATTTACATTTAATAATAGTTAAAAACTGATGTATGTTGATGAGGCACTCAGTTCCTTGTGCATCCAGGACTCCTATTGACTTTGGAGGTAGTGCAGTAGAGGTTGGATTTCGCGCTTCTGAATGGTATTCTGTACTCCCAGGGACTTTTGGGGAAGGGAAAAAGGAGAAATGGAACTGCCTTTGGAATTAGCATTTCATTCTTTAGCAGTAATTTATAAAGGGAAATATTTTGCTATGGTGATACAATTTCCTTTCTATTAAATAAATATAACCACGGCAACCCAATTTTCTAGTGATTTCAATCTGCAAATTTTTTTTAAAAAGGAAAAAGGGTATATTACTGCACATTGGTCAGTGGCAAAATTTCACACATACATACACACAGGCTGACCAGAAACTATGCACTTTATCAGTGAGAGGCATTAATACTCATCCTTGTTCACGAAGAACAAGCCTCAGGTTGGCAAAGGATGGCCAAAGACCTGTGTGGCTCCACAGTTCTTCTGGGATCTTGCTTCTGCACTCATGACTGTCCCTGTTGTGATGCAATCTGGCAGCTCTCACGTGTCTTTCCAACAAGGATGTACCTCTTTGAGGTTTCTGCAAGAAAGGAAGGAAAACCTCAAATAATGAACTCGGGCTTGCAAAGGAAAAAGAAAAATATCATTTGCAAATGCTTGTCTTGCTTTATAAATTGCAAAGGCATTTGTGTTTTTCAAAAGGAAATCCCTCAAATCTACTGGTGTTCAAACCATGGGGTACAGATTTAGGCGGCAGAGATCTGAAAAACTCCCCAGAATCTATATTTAAAAATTGTGTTATGCTTTAAAATTGTGATATTTATACCCAATTTGAAGGAGCCACTGGGAGAAAATTAATTAAGAATGAGTAGAGTATCTCTAAAAACATCAAACTAGGAGATGCAGTTTGGCCATGAATTGACTGTTGAATGTAAGAATATACAGAAATTGTATAAACTCTTTTAATTTAAAAGATGTGAGCCAAAGGGCTACTTGCAGGAGGGTTCACCGTAGAAGCAGTAGGTAGTGAGTTAGTTTATTTGCAGAGCTAGGCAATTTTGGCTTCCAGTCCTGTGTCCCCATCACTATCAAACATATTTTGTCTCATTCTTAAGTCTTTCACCAATAGTTGAGCAGCTTCAAGCATTGCTCTGAAGCCTGAGGGAGCCCTAATGTAATATAAATATTGATAATAATAATAATAATAATCCATACTAATTACCATTTAACTTCCCTCTTACTATTAGTCAGTAACAAAACACTAACATTCTCCCCTAAATCCTGCATAAACAATGCAGTGCAGCCTTGAAACATAAACATCCACTGACAGATGAAGCAGATTTCATTAGCCATTTCCTATATGATAAATATCCTAGTGTTATTAATGTCCTGCTAAGTAAACACTAACAGTGTTAAAATGAATACTAAAAAAAAAAAATTATTAAACAGTAGTATATTAACATGAGTGGCAATGAAGTTCATCTATCATAGGCAAATATTTTCCTCTGGTGAAAATCATCCTGACACAAAACAAGTGTATAAAATATGCTGATTTTTTTCCTCTCTCTAGTATCAGTTCTTACATCATTGTATCCTCATGAACTATTTTTGATAGTCAGAATAATAAGTGAAGACATGAGTTTTCCTTTTCATTATTTTACTAAGTACAATCCATGCAACAGACTAAGTAGTGTCTGCCCTGAGTAGCGTATAGTTTATATAAGACAGAGAAACAGTATTGGGAAATGCCAAAAATGAATTAATAATATGGGGGTTTTTTTATTAGTGGTTTGTACATTGTATGCTACTCTTTGTGAAATCCTTCTATATCAAGACTCTCTAAACTCCTGAAGTGAGACTAGCCTTACTCCAACATATGCTTATGTCTCCTGGACAGAAAGGTTTTTCTAGAAATTCCCTTATTATTTTTGCTATCATTTACATGAAGTTACTTGTCCCTAAATATTTCAGATAAAGAGAGCTTAGATTGTGTTTGTCTGTGATGGGGGTGAGTTATGAAAGGACTATGAGTCTGGATGACAAGGTGGCTGGAGCACTACCAGGAGCACAGAAAGGTGCGAGCAGCATGTGCTGTTAGGTTGTGTAACCCTGCAGCTCTTCTCAGTGGGTTGTTTAACCTCCCTTTCCCCAGCCCTCAAGGGGGCTGGGAGCTCTTTTGTCACATCCTGGGGTGCTTTGAGGGTAAATTCACTGGCAATCTCTCAGATGCTATGAAAATAGGTAATGACAAAGAACTGCACATACTGATAAGTCTATAGAGCACCCCTCTGTGGGATAATGCCGAGTTTGCTGTGAGACAGGAATACAAGTCATTTAGTGTCCTTTGGAAGAAAGGGTGAGATGTTTATGACCATGAGATTCTTGTGCTATCTCTGGGGATGGAGATCCACTAAACTGGCAGCCAAATGGCTGAAGGAGAGAGTCTTGTGAAGAGAAGATGGTCCTATTTTGGCTAAACCAACAGGAACAAACAACTCTTACATAAACCTTGAAGGCCAGAGTGTCCCAGTGGAGACTTTTGCCTAGTTAATGGCAAAATTAATAAAAGAAGTTTACACACCTATGCATGGTAATAAGTCTAACGGAGTACATGCTAAACATATATGACTATGTTACTCAACTCTCCACCCAAATCATGCTAAACATGAGGACAGAAAGAATTAGGATACAAAAATCACAAAGGATAAACATCTCCAGGGAGGGCAGTCTCACAGAGGCACTCAACAGGCTGTGTTCCTCTTCTTCCACCCAAGACAGGGACACCTTCTTGGTAATAACTGTGCCTTCAATATTGGTATACTTTTTATTTCTATTATCTATTAGAGCTGTAACTCAGGCCTGTACCTCTGACTGTGTCAGATGTCACCCAGGAATTATTAACTTGAGCTCGATTATTGTTTTGCAGTTCCTGCATTTATCAATGAACCTCTCTGTCTCTTTAATAAGTCAAACCTATCTGTTTTAGCTTTTATGCTGTCTCAGCATAAGTCCTTAACCATTCTCTGAAAGAGGTCACTACTGTTTCAGTAAAAGCCCCTTAGCTGAGCTCTGAGACAGAATTTTCAGCCATACCTTTTGACTTTGCAAAACTGCTCAGTTGCAAGCCCTTGGGTTCTGGCAAGCAAGCGTCTCATACTCTGAATGTGACACCCCTCAAATTTTCCTTCAGTTTAGTCTGGAAAATCTTATATTTAGGAGGCTCCACCTGATATATATATATATATATGTATGTTGTTTAGCTTTGCTATTTTAAAATATGTAGTCATATTTAGAGGTATTGATTAGGTCAGAATCACTTAGCACTGTATATTCAACCCTACAGAGATACAAGCAGTCCTGAGCAGCTCTGGCCATAGACAGAAAAGTGCAAGAGACTTTCAGAGTCTCTCCTGCTGACTTCCAGAGAAATGCAGCCGAAAAGATCAAAATTACAATTCAACCCCATTGGGCAACACTAAGAGAGGTCTTATGAAAAAGGAGCCTCATCTAGAAATGGCAGTTTGCAGAATAATCTTCCTTGGTTTGTATAGATGATTTTGCCTGATCTATGCAACAACAGTCCCACATCCAGTCCTCATTTCTACTAAAAGCTCAGTCTGACTCCATGCAAGGAAAAGAAATTTTGCCTGTGACATTGACTGGGGATAACAGATCTTTAAAAACTTCATATGTCTTTTGCAATAGATAAACTATTATGGCATTGGCTTCACTTGTTACTGACTGTCCCCCTCTTGTACTTCCTATTAGAAACTGAACCTTTGTTTGTTCTATGACTAAAACATAATGACATTGCTGTTCAGTGGATGGCATTTGCCAGGACTGACCGGATGTTTGCCATCTGTTAAACATGAATAAATGTTGATAGGCCTAATCCTCAAATTCACAATTGCAATAAAAAAACCCCAACAATATGACCCTGTTGTTAAAGAGTTATTGAAGATCAAGTACATTTATACTATTCAGATATAACCAGATTCCCTATATATTTTTTTACTGCAATTGCAAGAATCTTGGTTTTCAGGTTTACTTTAAATTGTTTCCTATAAAACACAGCAGGAAGCAATGCCGTGTCCTGCAAAGAAAATGCATTTAAATTATAATAATTTGCATTTAAATCTAGCAACAGCTTTGTCTTTCCTTATCCTGCTCTTGCTGTGCCATTCACACCTGTTAATTTAATAGCTAGAATCCTTCACCAAGGTTAATGACAAGGAAGATATTTCAGACCAGCAAGAGGCCTCAAACTGCACCTGCTTCAGCAACAGATGTTGTGGGGTACATTCCCTGGCTTAACTGGGCTGGGCTGGTGTAGCTGCAGTGGAAGACCAGGAGGGTCCAGAGAAATGTGTTGTGATATGAGCTATAGAAACCTCTCCTTTAGGAGTGTGAAAGGGTGACATAGAGAGTCATGTCCATGATAAGTCAAGAGGAATTACCTCAAGCTGTGCCATGGGAGGTTTAGGTTGGATATTAGGAAGAATTTCTTCACAGAAAGGGTTGCCAAGCACTGGAACAGGGAAGTGGAGTCACGATCCATGGAAGTATTTAAACGATGTAGAGAGGTGGTTCTGATGCACATGGTTTAATGGTGATTTGGTAGTGCTAGGTTGTCAGTTGGACTTGATATGAAAGGTCTTTTCCAACCAAAATGTCTCTATGACATATATACAAGTGAAGACATAGTAAGAATATGCTGTCTTTCTTGGAGAGGCCATAAGAAGTTCTGAATTGCACTGGTTTACTCTGTGTCCCTCTGTGCAGCCTCCTGACCCACCCAAGAGTATGCTTCAGTGCAGTACTCCTCTGGGAGGCCAGAAGCAGAGCCAGATGCATATAATAGAGGGCGTGCAGGAAGCTCTTGCACAACAGGATAGAAGTTTGCAGCAGGCGCATTGTAAAAACAGGCAGCAAATTTCAGGTTCTGCCTGCCCTGTAGTCTGCATCCCTGGCCAAGGGTGGGATCTGCTGCTTCTTGTAGAGACAACATAGCATGTTGACGGGACTAATTGGGTAATATCTTTTTGATGGACAATGAGTTGTTATCAACAATCTTTTATTTGGAAAGGAAAACTACATTCTGGCACAGTGACCTTGGAGGATTGCCAAGATCTGAAGGGAAGTCTGCTGCTTGGCATCCTGTGAAAACTCAGGTTGTGTGGTACAAATGACAGGATGATGTAAGTAAGCATGAAACTTTTAATAATGATGGGCCATTACAAGAAATGACAGAGATCAAGGCCCTTCCTTTTGATGCGTTCTCCATTAGTTGCCATTGGTCCAACAATACCCAGCTGCATCTAGGACTGAATTTGTTCAGTTATTTTTACAAGTTTAAATTCTCCCTGGTTGTGAGAAATGTTAGGGTTTATAGCCTCACCCAAGTCCTCTTGTATCAGCACTGAAGCTAAGTAATATCTGCATGTAATTGCATGCAAAAAACCTTTAGTATAAATTACTTAAACAGAATGTAATATATGACATTTCAGAATCTGGCCATAATGGATTCTGTTGTTTTGATACCATTCAAACAATGTATTAACAAATTAGCCTATGATAGGACAGGATTTTTTCTCTCTTCATTGCAAGTTTGTTTTCTATGAAAGTGTACTGAAAATACTTAGTAGTACATGCTACTTAATGCAAATGAGCCCCTTTGCCTTTTGAAACTAACAGCATTTCTATTCTGAAATTGAAAAAAAAAAAAAGAGGAATTAATGAGACTGTCAGGCTGTTTGAAAAATCCTGAGGTTTGAAACCTACAGATTTCTGTGGTTAATCTAAAAAAAAGAGAATAAAAACATTCTCGCTTCACCCTTTTCCGCTCTTTATTTGTGTGCACAAGCCCCAGCTGACTGAGGCTGAGACAAAAATGCTATCACATGTGTGTCACTTCCATTACATTCCTGGTATATGTAGAATATCATAAAGTACAGAAACTAATAGGGCTGAATTCCAGGTAATTACTCTTTTCCTGTCACTGCATCACATCCATTTCATAGTAACTACTTTTTACTTGTGGGAGAGGCTTTACTGAACCTGGGTCAAAACCAATCTGATCTTCACTGTGTACATACATCTTGGCTTTTGCATTGTTCACCTGTTTGAGAATTCATCCCAATCTCTTCCTTTGTTGTAGATAAGGCATACATCAATTTATCTATTCTGCTGGCTTTGGATGACTCATAAATCTTGGCAGCAGAAAAACTATCTTTTCAACTTACATGGTCCAGCAATAATCCATGAACTAAAATTTCTTTAAGTCTGGCTTCTACTGATTAAAGATACTATTCAGCTATACATCACACTGAACACTGTTTTTCATATTACTGAGGTGTTTTAGTCATATATATGAAAGTAAGAGATCAAGTACAGGAGATGATTATTTCTCAGAGAAATGTTCCCTTGACCTCCACTTATCCTTGGGTTTCTTTTAATTTCTTCTCCTGAGATCCCAGTGCTTGTGACTATGACTTCTTAGTGACACCAAGTGCAGGCTTCCCAAGTCATTACCAATAACATGACTGTTGGAAATACTTACCATCTGGCAGTTAGACTTGGATTTACCCCACATCTAACAGCTCATACTGTATCGATTCCACTTCAGTCAAGGTTAGCCTGCTGTGGGAACACCCTGATTGGGTTGGGGTCAATTTAAACACCAAGTGTGGTAAGGAGCATGCTGCCACCCACCTTAAATCCCATCTCCATACTGGGCTGGTCAGGAGTCTCTGAACACCCAAGCCTGTCACCTTAGCCTCACAATTACTGTCTCTTGAAAAATCCAGAGAAAACACAAGCAGTAGTTAATACACACCTTCACACCTTTCCACATATCCATATTAGCATCAAAGCAGAGAAAAATAAGATCAGTGCAAAAGAAAAGCTTCTAGAATAATTTTATCAATATATTGAATAGTAGTCTCAGTAAGTGGAACAATCCATGACCTAAAGTCACGTGTTGCTTTGATGCTTGTGTCAACTAAGCAAATGCAAAGCATTAAGCACTCAAGTAGTTCTGTTGCTTCCACATGCGTAACGGCTTACCCAACCAACAATCTCCTTTGTTTGTTCATGGCCATGTACCAAAACCACCTGTGGATCTCAGGTTTATGGGCCAGGTGTTAAGGGCAGAAGCACCAGTGAGTATCTCCATTAAAAAAAACTCAATCAACAAAACAAGTAAAACACCCTCTATGAATTATGTTAAATGGTAGCATACAGTTACATTATGCAGAAGGTCCATTAGCTTCTAGTAATGAAAACAAGCAAATGTCCAGCACTTCTCGAAATCATGCCTAAAACACACACTAGTAATGTTAGAGAGAGGTTTATGTCTTTATGACTCTCTGGAATTGTAAGACACTCTGAATTATGTTGTCCAAGAAAGATAAAAGATGGGTTCTGACTTTACAGGGAAAGTTTTTGGACACATATATTGTTCCTGTCCAATATAAAACATGTATTGCTGTCAGCAAGGTTGTGACTGGTGCAATGCATCTAGCTGTTTTTTTCTTCTTCATGTTAATTAACTTAAAAGACATAAAAATGAAGCTTTCAAATACACAGCAGATGGTTAGACTGTGTAAGCAAATATTGATCCATATGCTTATTCTTTCAATTCCTATGTGCCAGTGTCAGACTAAGTTTAGTCAAAGTAAATTCATGAAATGCACTTTTCAAAGACTATCACCTGTGTGAAGACCCTCATTTTTCAGTGCTCAGAAGCCAGTTACAGAATAATCAGATTTCCAAATACTAAGTGTGGCTCTTCGTGATTGGAAATTTGGTGTTATGACAGGATTAGAAATTGCCTTTAGCTTATGCCTGCCTCAGTCTCCTTCCCTAGACACTATATGCTGGGGTTGCAAGGAAAGACTGTGGGTAGGAGAACCAGAAGCAAACAGAAGATGCCTTCAAATCTCACCTTTGTGTGCTGCATCAGGAAATGAGCCCTGCTCCAAGGTAATTTGATAAAAGCTGACTTGAATTTATTTTACATGTATGGAACAAACATAGGAAAGACCACCTCAGCTTTCCTTATATCCTAGGGTTTCCTTACATAGGGGAGTAGTTTATTAATGAATTACCTCATTCATGATTCATGGTTCATGATTACCTCATCAAAGAGCAACCTGACATATGATTTGGGGACAACACAGTAAAGCAGTCCTGATGAGAATCTAGGAGTGATCCTCTTGACAAAATGAGGTGCTCAGAGGGCAGGTGTTGGGTGCTGAGGATCATGGGTATGGGGATAATACAGCAGAATCCTGAAGGTAAAAGGTGAAATTGTATGACTTCTGAGAAAATTTTCACTGAGAAACTCTGGCAAGTAAGCGAGTATTGGATCACACCTTTGCGTCAATAACAGCAGCACCACTTCCTCCTTCACTGCCATATATAAACTCTGAGAAGATGAGCATGGGACCTAGTTTTTGTTGTTGCATATGTTTTACTTGGGCTTTTATTTGCTGTCCACATCACTCATAGACAAACTGCAAAGATCCCAAGTCAGCACATACCTGCACATATGTACAGCTTAAGTGGAAGGGGTTTATTTCACATGAAACACTTAGACTTGACCTTGTGGCATCACCTGTAGCCACTGTGATCCTAGTAAATAAGGCAGATAATGTTCCTCTTTTGACATCCTGTGGATGCATCCTGCGTCCCTGCACCACTAGCAACTGGCTGTGTGGCTGTAGAGGTTCACCTTCATTCAGTCCTTGGCCCTCCCAAATCTGACGTATGCCTCGAGCTCTGTTGAACAGCTATACTACAGAAGCGCTGAACTGTATGAGCCTTCTGCAGTAGGTGTATGAACAAATGCCATACATAATGGCTTGAAAATTAACAAGACCAAATACATGATTCTGCACCTGGGATGGAGTAACACCAGGCACAAGTATAAATTGGCTGGAGAGCAGCCCTGCAGAAAGGGATCTGGGGGTGCTGGTCAGTATGGGTCAGCTGTGTGCCCTGGCATCCAAGAGGGCAAACTGCATCCTGGTGTACATCAGAGACAGCATGACCAGACAGTCAAAACAGGAGATTATCCCACTGTGTTCAACGTTGGTGCAGTCTCACCTTGAATACTGTGTGCAGTTCTGGGCCCCACAATATAAAAAGCATGTGAGGGTCCTTGAATGTGTCCAGAAGAGGGCAACAAAGCTGGTGAAAGTGCTGGAGAAAATGTCCTCTGAGGAGTGGCTAATGGCTCTGGGTTTGTCTAATTTGGAGAAAAGGAGGCTGAGGAGCAACAGACAATTCCCACTGTTTTCCATTGGAAACTAAATAATCCCAACAAAACATCTCAGCAACTGAGCAACATTAACACATGGCATCTCTTGACATTGCCACACCATTCCTTATTGCTAAAGAGTATCTGCTAGACAGTGATTTTTTCACAGTTCCTTTTCTTGTTTGTTTGTTTGTTTTGTCTTTATATTTGCAACCTCCACTATGAGAAGACTTTGTGGAAATGTGCTCAGCTTGCAGGAAGAAATTGCATGAGATGATAAAAGCTAAAAATAACTCAGCAGAGGGATGTCCAATAAGTTAGCTTTAGGATGAGTCATGGAAAATCCTTGGAGTATTGTCAGCATACAAGTTATATGGCTTTCTACTTCATTTGGATATGCTTCTGAAGTGTGTGAAAGAGTCTCATGAAAAGCACTCATTGAGTGTATTGATATTGCTGTACATCTTTCAAGCAATTTAGGGATACTTATACTTCCTTTTGGGAATTAACTCTGCCGTATATTGCAGGGACTGAAAGGGAAATAAAACTGGACAAAACTTATCAAACCTTTTTGAATTTCTTCCCTCTCAGAGAAAAGCATTTTGGGAATAAGGGCAAAGCAGTAAATTTTCTAGTAAGGCTTTTTATTTTCACTTTTTTAATGCCTTTTCTATAAATCAAAGTCGACAAGAAAACAGAAGATAGATACTATATAAATAGTTCAAGATAGAACTACAGAAAGGTATAAGCAAATCTATCTGGAAAACTGGTTCAGAAAACAGTTATTTGTGATTAGTTTCTAAATGGAAGTCTGCACTAAGTGTGGTTCTACAGGGGGCTATTGTCAGTCTTGTACTGTTGACATGTATGTTTTCTGCAATAAAATATACTTACTAAATATCCAAGAACTAAGCATGCAGCAATTCCACAAGTTCATCTAGCTCCAACTTGGAACTAGACTGCATCCTCAACTGCCCATGAGATGACAATGCCCTGTTGTTGGGGAAAAAAAGGAAAGAATAAGGGTGATGTTTCTCATTTGGATCTATGATAACTATTGTATTTACTGAACCTTCAGATAACAGCAGAAGTGCTGTGTCTGTCTTAACAGCGCACTAAGAAAGTGGTAGACTAATTGACAAGCTCACAGAGAAAAGATGTGAAAAAAAATCATTTTTTTCACAGCCAAAGACCTAGAAAACATGAATGTGCAAGAGAAGTCTGAGACAACTGGGGATCTAAAGAAGAGAAAATTGAGGTGAAATCTAGCAGTCTTCAGCTATGTAGAGACCGCTACAAGGAGGAAAGAAATTATATTTTCAATGTCTGTTCAAGACAGGACAAGAAGCGATGAGCATAAATTCAGGTACAGAAAATTAAGTTTAACATCAGGCACATTGGATGTTGGATCAGTGTCATAGTCAGAAGAATGAAGGCTTGGAATGGATGAGTATGAGCATCAATCTCTGAACACATTTAAACAACCAGGAGAGGAAAACCTATGCCTAGACTGACACAAGCTTCCTTTCTGGAATGTGATTTTTCTTGTTAAAGTAGTAAATCATGGGATACCAAATGTATCAGATGGAATTTATCATTTGTAATCCAAAGAGTTTACAGTGGAAAAAAAAAGACAATATAGTAAAAAAAAAAAAGACAATGAGGAGCCAGCATGGGTTATATTGGGCAAGGCTGTGCAACTCTTTGGTCAGTTAGGGCAAATTACAGTCAAGAGAGATAAACACTGTTTTTTTTGCGGGGAGCTCTATGGCAGAAAATGGTTTTAAGGCAAAGTTGAAAGAGAAGAAATGAGAGGCTTGAAGAACCAGATTAAAGTGATTATTTCACAAATTCCACCAAAATAGAAATCCCAGGAAAGTCCCCATCTCTGAGCCTAAAAAATCAGCCTTTCACTAAATGTATGTATGTAAACAGTGTTCTGACCTTAGCACACTGTAATCTAGGATGAGCATCTATCACAGACATGCTGAAGCTGTGGTTTCCTAAAGAGCTGAGCTGAATTACTGGTTTCTCAGAACAAGAAGGGAGAGATTTTGTGGCCACCCGTCTCTGGCCTGCAGCCACAAGGGCCATCCCAGCACTGTTTTGGTTCTGATGTTCACTGCCATCTCTGTGGGCTGGCTCAGCAGAAGGTTGTTGGGTTTTATACTGGGATATTTTTAAGCAGACTACTGAGTTAATGAGGTCACAGAGGAGGGTTTGGCGAGTGCCAGTCTCCAAGTGTATGCAGTGAAGCTGGGAGAATGGCGCAGATGCTGCAAGACCCCTCTTGCCAAACCAGTGATTAGGCTGACTCAGCAGGTCTCATGAAAACCATAGCTTTACTTCCATGTAGAGAAGCACTCATTCTAGCCTGTAAGAAAGCCAGAGTAATAATGGAAGAAAAAAACCCAAAACCCTAAGAAATCTTATGTTATAAAATAATTAATGCAAAATGATTTAAAAAATAAAAAAAAAAAGAAAAAGATTGGGAGTTAGCTGGATAGGAAGATGGAAATATGCTCTTTATTTGAAGTTCTTTGTTGCACTCCCTTAACTGCATCGTCATGGCTTGGCAACTGTTCAGAGTTCAGGAGGAATCATTGTGCAAGCCTCTCAGGAGGGGTTTCCTTTGATGAGCTGGCCATTGTGACTTTACAAGAAATTGTACAGTACTTCCTCTCACCCATGGCAAACCACAGTTTTCTGAATGAATTTGCTCCTCTTCTGTTTAACCCTTAACCTTTCTGACTCATGTTTTCTATTCTAGTGCAGCATGCAGCCCAAGGTGAAAACAGGGACAGTCCACACAAATGAGGCTCTGCTGCCCACAGTCTAACAGGGAAACTGAGCATTGTGTGGAGCAGTGTTTGTGCTGAAGAGCAGTTTGCAAGTCTGGTAGTGTGGTATGAGCAAAAAAAAGCCTCTTTTGCAAGTCAAATGAAGAAAGTCAAGCAACTATTGAACCTGTTGGTGATTCATCTGTACTCTCCATTTTATACTAATTTCTAAACTCTGGAGGTGTGGTGTGAGCAACAAGGGTAAAATGGTATAATTAGGGAAATGACCCTTTCACAATTAGTGGAATGATCTCGTCTGAAGTTGAGAAAGAGGACTAAGTAGTTAATACAGTGGTCAGATATTCTGGGCTAAATTCAACTGTGTCATAAAAAAAAAAAGTATTGCATTAGAGTACTCGCTGGGGAAGACAGTCAAGACAAACACAGGATTTTCTGAAACACATTCAGCATAAAAAGAGCTAAGGAGGGACAGAAAGGGGATGTTCAAAAGTGGAGTCCCTCTTGGGGTCACTACTGAGTATTCTGAAATTAGACTAGAAAGTAAGGATCCAAAGCCATGGTGTCTTAGCAAATGTGCATCTTTGAGTTCTTCCTTGTGTAATCAGCATAAAAGTCATAGGGTGTGAAGAACACTGGCTTTTACCTTTCCTCATACCTTTGTCCAAAGTGGGATAAAAAGGAGATAAGGGTATTTCTCATTCAGCCATGATAATGGATGGTGCTAAGAGTCTTGAGCAATGGCTGAAGAGATGGCACCTTCCCAAGACCCCCTTAGGAGATATTAGGACCTAGCAAGATCCCTGGTCTCATGTTCTAAGCAATTTACTGCTAAAAGGATAAATCAATATATGACAGAAAGCACAAGGGAATTTTTGTTTCCCAAATCAGGTGATAGGATCAGTACTTTTTCTCTAAATACAGAAAACAAGGATAAGACCTTTAAGTGAACTGATTGCTGAATCTAGCACAGGAGGCTGGTGGATAGAACTGGTGTGTAGCAGACAGCTCTTTCTGCTAAAACATGTCCTGTTGCTCCGAGAAAGTGATTACAGTTTGAATCTATCTCTTTAAAATGTCACACAACAGCCGGTATGAAAAGACAGCATAAAAACTCCCCTGTAATACCTACAATACTTTAAAAAGCAGCTTAATAAGTGATATACTGCTACTTTCTGCTTGTAAGGCTGATATCACTTTGGTCCTGTTCAGTCCATCCACCTGAACTGACTTTTTGTCTCTCATCTATGGGAAATGATTCATTCAGTGCCTGTGAAGTTGCCTGCTTTGGGAGGTTGCAGTCATGGGGCTCATAAGAGTTGCTTCTGCCTAAATTGCATTGCTATTGGACTGGGTGGCTGCAGCACCTTCAGAATGGTGGGAAGAAAGGGCAAGAAGAGATGTATTTTATTAGATTGTATGGGACATATCAAGAGCTTTCAAGCAAGTCAAATACCTAAACGTTTGGGGGTTTTTTTATTTCCTGTCTTAGAACATCTTAGGTTATGTTTATGATCTAATTTTGCTTTTTGCTCTGTTTCTCTTCCCTATTTGGCTAGTGACGCTTGTGAGCAAAGCACAGTGATGCTGCACCTGTCTACAATCATAATAAGGCCTGAAATGTTCACCATCTTCATTATTCAAAATTCAGCTGTTCAAAACCTGCCAAGATATGACCCTGTGCAACTTGCTCTAGGTGAACCTGCTTTATCAGTGGGGCTGGACTAGATGAACTCCATAAGTCCATTCCAACCCCTACCATTCTGTGCTTCTGTGCTTCTAGGCTATATTCTGCACAAGAGGGGAACATAAACTGCAAAAAGTAGGGACTTTTATATTAGCACATTAAGTCCTTCAGCTGCTACTGTGTTTTAATTTTGAACAGTGCTATAAGCACTTTTGACAGTCAAGTGACGTTATCATTTATCAAGGAAAAAGAAATCACGAGAAAGCATCTTTTCACTCAGTTTAGCATTTGACGTGTTCATTTGTGTCATAGCTTGCTAAAGACTGACAAACAAGGTACACTCATGTAATATGCTCCATACAGAGTATCTTTCTTCTATGACTCTGAAAGCTCTTCACCAACTGTCCTTCAGTCAGCAAGTAAATTACAGTCAAAGTTGTGCTCTGTTACTACTTAAATGCCTCTGTAAAATCAAGTGGACCTGAGCTACTAGTGAATAAAAAATGTCTAGAGAAGGGACAGCATGGGACAGTGGATCAGTAATGTTTAAATCTTAGCATGGTGTGTGGCATGATCTGGAAATGTGCCAAATAGCACTACCTCAGGTGATGCCTGTGGAATAGCATGTGCCTCAAATTTTCCAATAGGCAGCACAAACAAAACTGGCCCCCTATACACAGCTGACTTTGCATCTGAAAACTCTCATGTTGCACTGAAGGAAGGAAACACATTCTTAGTTTCACGTTCTGAAATTGTTACACTAGCTTATGCTCTGTGAGCTGGAAAACAAAAAATCCAAAATGACATTTACATTTTAGGGCTGTAGAGACCAAAATGCTGCATAGTACAGCTGTGGCCACTCTGTGCTGCTTGGCCGCATAATAACAGAATATTCCTTGGTCACCTGTTATTTATCAAATAAATAGCCATAGAAATGTAGGGTAATGCTATACCTCATCATGACTCTTTTGCATGACTCCACTGGTGCAAAAGAAAAGGTGTAAAAGTTCATTTACATATGGCTGAGTATTTTCTCCTTTAAGATGATCTCCTGTTGCCTTAAAGGACTTTCATTACCCTGCTGTGGAAGAAAGAAAAGCACTTGGCAATCTAATGATACTCCACTGGCCTTACTGAAATTTCTTCTGGTTTATAAGACTCCACAGGAGATAAGACTTAATCCCCATGATTCAGGTTGAGATGAAAATTAATAGATCTTAATGGAACACATTGCCTAGGCTTCTCCCGGTGGGAGAAAGAGAAGATGCAGCTTCTGTTTTTCATCCAAGCAAGTAGCTGTTACACAGTAGTAAAGTGGACCGTAGTAAGACTATGGATATGGGACTGGATCCAAAAGGTGTCAGAGCCAGATATTGGCTACACCTCCTTTGGGATCATTTGCAGAGAGTGAGAAGGTAAAGCTTTGTTTCAGTAAATTAAATGAGTCCTTGAAAGGGGGTGAGATGCCCTAGTCTGCATAGAGGCAGCAAATGCTCCTCTGTAGTGTTGTGGTGTGCATTCTAGGAATGCCTGGTTTGATGGAGAAGGACTCTGGCTGCCAGGTCCAGCTCTGTTTAGTGCAGGTATAAGATGGGAAGTTCTTTGACCATAGTAATGCAGGAGAGCTTTGAACCTTGTATCCCCTGATCACTCCTTCTTCCTTCCCAGCTTCTCTGCGTGCTGCTAAACCACAACCAAGGACCATGCACTCAGATCCCCCAGCAAGGCAAGCACTTTGGGAGAACTGTGCACAGCATTGCAGAACAGGAAAAGGAAGTCTACCAGGGAAGAAGATGAGCAATTTTTAAGCTGGAATGTACAGCTGGTTTTATGCAGAAACTAAGAGGAAATGTAAGAGAAAACAGTGAAGAAAGCAAGTTTCTCTTTTAAAGCCAATGTGGTTTAATTGAAAGGGCTAATGATTATAACAACGTGGTGCATGTCATGTTGTTACCAAGTGCTGTTATGCTACAGGTGTGATACAAAAGGCTAGAAAACCAGACTCCAAGACATAAATTTGGTAAACTAAGGAAAACTGAAACAACTCCTTCACTGTGCAGGTTTGGAAAACTCCATTTTCTGCAGATGATGCTTTCCTTCTTTCTGTACATGCTTTGTTGCTCAGCTGACATTTGGTTGAGCCAGTTCAACTCACAAAAACAGCAAAAAAGTATTCACACTTTTTCTGGGTTAGTTCTCTGCTGTTTCATGAGCTGAATTGTTTCAGAAAAGGGTTTGATGATCATGAGATCTGGCAAACTAAAGGGAGATGGTTTGGAGAGAGAGAATAGCAAGTTCTATAGCATACAGCTTCTCTTTCTTTGTTTGAAAGGGAGTCACTTCTCCTTCTGTGCATGAATCAAATGAGGAATAGTCTTTCTTTTCTTCCTCATAGGATGGTTGTGTAACAACATAAAAGACTGCCAGACTAGAGCAGTGAGGGGGAAATGGATTTAAGATTTTGCCTTAGGTCTGGCCCTTGTTAACTATTAATAAAGACTTTATTATATCCTTTAAAGTATTTAAATAATTTTCTTTAAAAAAAAATTTACATTGGGAAGTTTCTTTTCTCTTAAGAGATTAAAAATTAGCTGCTGTACGCACCACCCCATATGTATTTCTAATGGATGAGTTCACCCTTTTGCCTTCCGGCAAAAAAGAAACATGTAGAAAACAGCAACCACAGATCCTGTTACTTGACTCCATCTATCAAAATATAACATCTTTTCAATTACTTTTAACTTGTGTTGTTGGATTATTTTTTTTTCCATTATGATCTCTGTTTCTGTGGGGTTTGAATAAAAATATCTCCTACTTGGTTCCAGATTGATACCATTTGACAGTGAGGCTTTCAATCTATTCTTTCAAGTTTTTTGCTGGTTGCAAACTGACAGTTAATTGGAATGCAAAACACACTAATGTAGTTACACATGGCTTTGCCAGTGACAAGCAGAAATCATCAGGAGTCTCTGCAAGAACTGTCAGATCTTCTCCATGTTAAATAAAGTTGCAAAACTTTCAAAAAAAAGCAGAGCCTGAACTGAGAGCATCAGGCAAGATACTGTCTGTGGCCCTTTTAAATTGCTAAGTAATGAACCTCTGAGTATAATTCAGCTCCGTTCTCCATTATGATCTAATGACTAAAGCTCTACTAATGATGACTATGTTGCAACATGCATTTGGAAGGATGAAATGGACTTAAAAGACCAAATTTTTCAGTTGGTTGCACTGAACTGTTTATTTTGGTGCAGTGAGGCTGCAGTTGTATAAACACAGTTTGGCTTGTCAGTTAGGAAGGAAATGTTGTATGTAGTCACTGAGAGCTGGGTGAGCTGCTATGCCTAAAGACACTATGTCCTGGACAGCACGCATGCTTCTGGGCACTCAACTAGGAGAGAGCTACAGCTGCATAAGGCCTTTTGGTTTTACAGAGGATGCCATAGTCCAGGAACAGGTATCTGACAAGATGAGCTGTCTTTGGGAACCTTGCATCAGGTACATGAGCCCTTGTTTGGAAAGCAATGACATCTTTTGACTTCAGGAGCCCTTCTTTACACACACCATGTAAAACAACATATTTGAGTCTTTCAACTCAAGAGTCTTTTCTGTGCAGGACTGCTTCCTTTACAGAAGAAGGAAAAGTCATGCCCTGAAACATCTCCCTGAGTGCAGTGCCTGTTATCCCTGACTCATTGGAAAGGTAGCTGGTAAAATCCTGTGGAACTGAACTCTGTTTCACAGCTGGTTGGTTGAGTGATGGCATGGACCTCAGCAGAATTGCATTAATATAAAGGCAGTAAATCAGCTGAGAAACAAACACTATGGCTCAGACCTGGCCTGTGCTCTTCCCATCAGTGGCAATAGGTCAGTCTGACTTCTAAGATGCCCTCTTACCGTAACATCTGAGCTCCTAGCAAGGTTCCTGGAAAGTAAGGAAATCCTACTGGTCCCTGTTACAGATGAGGAACTCACATCTTGACTTGTAATGATGCAGAGAAAAGCACAGTGAGATTTTCACAGATATCTGATAGGTTGGTTTGTTTAGGCTGGTAAATACCCTTAAATATATTATTTCCCTATGTAGGAAACAGGGCAATAAGCTTTTCCTTCCTTACAGCCTTTCAATCTGTAACTGAAGAAAGGGCTGATCCCAAGGTAGTGGGGTCACAGTGGGGGTGAAGTGAACATACAGGAGCAATGCTGCAGATGCCTCATCAATAAAAAGCAATATTCCAACTTTGGGGTGCTATCACTGATACAAGTGGTTGACCAACAGATTCAAGACGTCTCAGATTGTTTTTTCTTAGTTTTGTTCCTCTGAGGTTTTTTTACTGTATTTCCAGCACTGGAGTGCTTATTTTTCAGTGCCCAGGTTGCAAAGGTGGTGGGTGTTTGTGGAGCAGCGTGAAGATACAATTAAGCCCTTGTCATCCATCAATCATTTCTAATGTCCATGTGCCACAGCATCTTTCTGTGTGGAGCTACCTGTCTTAGCTCTGCAGCATATGCTAAGGACAGAGTGCTGTGCTGCCCTTGAGTACAGAACATGCACTCAGGCGAGTCCTGAATGCTCACTGCACTGAGCACATGTGCACAGAGGATGAATGAAGTGACAGTTGGTCCCAGCTAAGCTCTGTGAGTTAGGTCATTCAGGATACTGGTCTCTAGAATATGTCTGCCAATTCCAAGGACTAACTGTAAGATACTTAAAACCCAGCACACAATGCATCAAATTATGCCAAAAAATCAGAGTACTCCAAGCCTTCCTGATGGTGGATAGTTGGCTTTCTGCTTGCTCACGTTACACAACACATCACTGAAACAAAAGCAGAACAAACATGAACTAATGTGTTGAAGAAACTGGCAGCAACACAAGTATAGGTCAAAGTTATCTATCTCCTGCCTTCCCCAGAAATCAGGAGTGGAGTGTGGGAAAGAGCAAAGCTTTTTTTTTTTCTTTTAAAGGTTTTAATTATTTTACTGGAACATGTCCAGTAAAGGAGTTCTCGGCATTCAATGCCTAGCTTACAGGTGTGGGTATTCACCTGAGTGTATGGAGCAGAGGGAAGCAGCTTTCTCAGTAAGGGTGGTTACAGAACAAGACTCCCATTTCACAAACCAAATCCAAAACAAGGAGGATTTTTGTCAGTGATTTCCCTATACGCACCAAACTGTTGGTTTCTGTGAATCCACCAGTTAGGGCCATTCAGCTGCTCACAAATGGGCAGACGTAGTTGTTTCAGCCTGTTTTGCATTCCTTAAGTTAGCTGCTTTCAAAGTGGCAAATTCAGTCTAAATTAATCTGTCTTTCCAGAATTTATGCAAAGGGAACTGTCCCTGTTTGTATGCAAGTTGGAAAAGGACCTGAGGGTGTTGATCAATAGTCAACTAAATATGAGTCAGCAGTGTACGCAGGTGGCCAAGAAGGCCAATGGCATCCTGGCTGGTATTAGAAACACTGTGAACAGCAGGAATAGGAAGATGTATGCAAGCGATATGTGACTCCACATGATGGATTTTGTGTTCAGGTGTTTTTCAGAGTTTAAAATCACTTTCCTCCTGAAGATGGAAAGCATTAAGGTGTTATTTATACAGAACATAATGCTGTGGCTGTTATTCCATCACAAAAACTCTGAACCAGCTCTTCTTTTTGCAAATCAGTTTTATGCTGTGATGGGGTTGTTCATAAAACAAACTTCAGGTAATGGGGGACATTTCCTTTTACAAGTACATACCTTTCATCATCAGTGGAAGAGGTGAGCAGACCCCAAGGGGAACTCAGACCATTCTGCATCTCTTTGCCTCTGTCAGGGCAAAGCTCTCCTGTTCTGATGGCTAGAGGACACCTACAGAAAATCCAGTCCTCTGAGCACATGCAGTGCCACCCCCCTACACCCACAGACACACATTCAGACTAGGGTGGTAGTTTGTTTCTTTTAACTAAGCTGTTTGAAATCTTGTTGAGGCTAGGATAGCTATGCTTAGCTATGTAGGAATTGCTTTTATGGTTGTGTAAAATACACTACACACATTTTGGGATGAGAGCAGGACAAGGCATGAGTTTATCATCCTTCCTTCTATGGGGGCTCTGTCATTTTCAACCTTCTTTACTCTTCCTGGGAGAGACACAGAGACAAGACATGATTCTCCCTCAACAGAAATCAGTACCCTGTGAGGCTGCAGTTGATTTCAGCCATTTTCAGTAGAAGTCTCCCACATTTCAATGTGTTAGGAAGCAGTCCATTCAAATCTTTCTCTCCTCAGGTCTAATAGTAACAAGCCTATAGGAATAATAACCCCAAATTCGAATGCAAGATCTATTTCTAATATTTTACTGCTAGAACCTGAATGTGCTCTATAAGGAAATGCTGCTTGCTCTCAAGTTATAGAATAGGAAATTGAGGCGAAGGGGATAAATGATTTCTCCATACGTTGTGTAAAAGGATTACTTGATAGTATTACAGAATCACAGAATGTCCATGGTTGGAAGAGACCTTCAAGATTATCCAGTCCAACCTTCGACCCAGCACCGCAAGCTCACCACTAAATCATGTCCCTAAGCACCAGGTCCATAAGCCATTTAAATGCCTCCAGGGATGGCGACTCCACCACTGCCCTGGGCAGACCATTCCAATGTTTGATAACCCTTTTGGTGAAGAAATGTTTCCTTATATCCAGCCTAAACATTCCCTGGTGCAGCTTGCATCCATTCCCTCTGGACCTGTCACACGTCACCAGGGAGAAGAAGCTGTGCCCCTCCTCACTCCAACCTTCTTTCAGGCAGTTGTAGAGAGCAATAAGTTCTCCCCTCAGCCTCCTCTTCTCCAGACTAAACAACCCCAGCTCCCTCAGTCACTCCTCATAGGATTTGTGCTCTAGACCCTTCATGAGCCTCGCTGCACTTTTCTGGATATGTTCCAGCACTTTTGTGTCCTTATATTGAGGGACCCAGAATTGAACACAATTTTCAAGGTGTGGCCTCACCAGTGCCAAGTACAAAGGGACAATCACCTTCCTACTCCTGCTGTTCACAGTGTTTCTAATACCAGCCAAGATGCCATTGGCCTTCTTGGCCACCTGCGTACACTGCTGACTCATATTTAGTTGACTATTGATCAACACCCTCAGGTCCTTTTCCAACTTGCAGCTTTCCAGCCACACATCTACACATCTGTAGCTTGCCATGGGGTTGTTATGACCCAAGTGCAGGACCTAGCACTTGGCCTTATTGAACCCCATGCAATTAATCTTGGCCAACTGATCTAACCTGTCTAGGTCCCGCTGTGAAGCCTCTGTACCCTCTAGTAGATCAACATACCCACCTAGCTTGGTGTGATCTGCAAATTTACTGAGGGTACACTCAATCCCCTCATCCAGATCATTAATAAAGATATTAAAGAGAACAGGCCTCAGTACTGAACCCTGGGGAACATCACTTGTGACTGGACGCCAGCTAGATTTAGCTCCATTCACTACCACTCTTTCGGTCCAGCCATCCAGATAGTTTTTTATCCAGTGCAGAGTGTGTTTATCCAAGCCTTGTGCCATAAGTTTCTGAAGGAGAATGCTGTGGGACACAGCATCAAAAGCTTTACAAAAGTCCAGGTAGACAGTGTCCACAGTTCTTCCCTCATCCACTAGGTGGGTCTCCTTGTTGAAGGAGATCAGGTTAGTCAGGCAGGACTTGCCTTTCATAAACCCATGCTGACTGGGCCTGACCTGGTTGTCTTGTATGTGCTGTGTGATGGCATTCAAGATGACCTGCTCCATAACCTTACCTCCATAACCTTCCCTGGCACTGAGGTCAGACTGACAGGTCTGTAGTTCCCAAGATCATCCTTTTGGCCCTTCCTGTAGCTGGGCATCACATTTGCTAGCTTCCAGTCAGCTGGGACCTCCCTGGTTAACCAAGTGTGTAATAGGGCATCACCAAAATCACCAGAAGTTCTGCTGTTTAATTCATCAGGCAATGTGACCCTTCCTCTAACACATGGTCATCTTGCTTCATAGAGAGCCTCTGTAAAAGCAGAAGGGCAAAAATGTAGTTCTGTCAACTTAAAAATAACCAAGCCTCAAGACATAAGGGGAAAGCATCTATAAGGAAGAATGTTGGTCATGTGGATGAGACATGAGTCAGGAAATGGGTAGAGTTTTCTGTTCTGTCACAAGCTTGTGGTATGAACTGATGCTGATCCCTTACACTCTGGTGCTTCTGTTTCTCTACAACGGTAATGGGATTGTTGCACTCTTAGTATTGCTTATTCATTAGTTCTCTCTTGAAATTCTTTAATGCTTTGGTCTTCTATTACTTTAGACTCTTGGGGCAGCAGTAGCAGGCTGAAGTAGAAATTAGAATCCTTGAAAGACTTATCATAGTATTTTCACTTAATTATTAAATAAAAGCCTATTTTTTACTTTTTATGATCAATTTTTGTAATGTAAGCACAACTGAAGACAAGTTTCATTATATTATGCAATGATTTAAATAAAAGTCAGTTCTACAGTTCTTCGGGTGGCTGCAACCAGTTTCATTTTAAGAACACAAATTTTGTCTTAATTTGTGAAGTATTTGTAAGCACTTGACTTGTGAGTACTTTGAAAAAACGTCACTCTTTCTTAGGTATCTGCAAAAGCTTGAATGATTCTTGAGCCTTCTAGCTCCTCCTCTGGGTGACAACAATGTTTCTGTAATGAATGGAGCTTAGGGATCCCCTGCTTTGCAAAGCTGGAATGCTTGAAGCCTGAGAACTGGCATGAAACTGGCATGAACTGATAGGAAAACAATGCAAATATTTCTGGAAATGCTTTCTCAAAGCATTTTGCCTTCAATGAATCAGTGCTTTTGGCAACAGCAAGGCTCAATCTTTCAAGCTAACTTTGAAGTGTTCCCAAGATTTCAGTATGTCTCCATTCTCAGGCTTTCTTTAGGACCAATGTCTCAGACTTTTCATGGTTGACCTGTTACTCATATCTGACTTTTTGATTGATTTTTCTTCATGAATAAACCAGCTTTTCCTACCTGATTTGGAGCCCCTAGTAGTTAGGATCTCTACTTTCTTGTGGACTCAAGAGCCATAAAGATGTCTTGGTAAACTTCATCTTCCATTCACTAACACAGATGGCAAAACCTGCTTTGACCACAAATATGAAGGATAAGGCTGGAGAGATTCCTCTGTAACACCCCTGCCCACTGTGAATAGAAAGGAAATACTTTTGTTGGAAGAGTCAGTCCTGAATATTTATCTTGTTATCAGCTTTGATGAATGAAGTGCATTGAGCTTTCCACTGTCATACCTAATCTATGTGAAAGGTTAGCTTTTTAAATGTTCCTGCTTTCTTCTTTGTTACATATTAAACCCTCATCTCTTTTATGTTGTTAGTCATGCATACCTCCACTGTGAGAGAAGGATGGGGTAGTTTCAAGGCAAAGAAACTGTTCATTTTACTCCTCGTCATCTACTCTTCACGCCTTTCCAAGAGCTGGAACATGATGACTCAAAGTTAAACCATTTTCAGAATGTTACCTCCTGTATCTTTGGAAATTTTAAAGTAATGTGCTCTGGAATCTGATGATCTCTATTTTCTCCACAGCCAGTGCATATTTCCTGTTTCAAGTGTAGTCTGAGCAACTGACCACACTTCTTCTTCCTCTTCATTTTAGGAATCAATAGTTTTCTCCCTCTCTGTGTCTCTCTCCCTCTGTGTAATAACTGTATTTGATTAACCCGAGCCTGATGAAAAATCCTCAGAGGTCAATGGAAGTATGCCCATGCTATTCAGCAGACTGTGTCGATCAGTCACATACTAGAATTGACTGGAAACCTTCTAAGGAAGTGGTAATTTTTTTTTTATTATTATTATTATTATTATTTTCTTTTTTTTTTTCTTTCTCTGTAGAATGTGATGATTTTT